>VCRD01000978.1:16867-73305 GCA_006783055.1 Trinorchestia longiramus | reverse complement strand
TGCTGAGAGTGATGGGGTGATACGAGTGATGGGGTGCTGGAAATGATGTGGGTCATGGGAGTGATAGGGTGCTGGGAGTGATGGGGTGATAAGAGTGTTGGGATGCTGAGAGTGATGGGAGTGATGGGATGATATGAGTGATAGGGTGCTAGGAGTGATGAAGGTTTACTAGTTGTGTTATGGGTGCTGGAACTGATGGTTTGCTGGAAATGATGAAGGACTGCCGGAACAGAAGAATTGTAGGAGATTTAAGGAGTGATAACGTCCATTCAAGTAACTGTATTTGTTCAGTTTGTGAAGGATGATATCATCATTTGAGCCTCGTGAGTCGGGAACAAGTAGGTGCAGCCAGTTTTGATAACCCATCCTCAAGACCAGGTTTTCAGATTGAGTGATCTTATTTGTTTGTTTACAACTTTTACCCTCCAGTCAACGTGGGATTTTAGCACCTGTACAGTACATTGAAATCTACGGTGGATACATGGTCAGGAACCACTACCGATGTTGAGGAGGAACAGGCTCACACAGACCTAAATAGACGAGAAAATTCGTTGCCGTAATGGAAAAATACTACTCATAAACATTGGAATTCTGGATTACAATAAAATTAGCAAATATCATCAAATCAACGATGAGTTTGTAAAGTTGACTTGGGGATTTTTATTTGAAGTATTAAGCCCCAAATGAAGGAAACGGAATTGTGTATCAACCTGAGTGTTGTTAATAGTGGTCAGGTTTAATAACTAGTTGAGGTAAATCATATCACTTATTTGAGCTCGTTATTTGCTTCGGAAATATGATTTGATGTTTTAGTACATGATCGCATCCAGCTTAGAGTAGGTCATTATTATTATTGAGGCACAATACTAAGGTAGTTAACGCTAGAGCAAAGGAATTTAAACGAAACTGAACGGAGAAACAAATGTGTTGGGATACGTCAAAATTATCACTTAAATTTTCATTTTAGTCTAATGTAACAAAAAATTGTAGTAACAGAGTCTAATGATGAATGAGAGAAATATAATAAATTCAACATTAAATAGGATGAAGAATTTAAGCGACACACTAAAGAGAAATTCCACGAGTACGATAGTTGCGTACTTAGTTAAAGAGGACTACATCAGTAATGGAATGCTCAACAACACAGTGAAACACTTTGAGTAGACATCGTGATGGGAGATACACAAATTCTAAGGAAGAAAGACGACTACGATAACACAATTTGATAATCACGAAGCAACGCTAGAAAAACAGTGACAGGCTTTGGGAGCATGTCTCCATTAGCTCGTTAATTATGCATCGATGAATAGCATTATGCTCACGCGAGGTCACCGTAGTCTTCTTAAGAGCGTTGAAGTCTAGCGTTCACGCGGGTAACATCGTCGCAGCGGTGACGTGCGTAGGGAGTGAACAAGTTAACGTAAGGGCTTCAGTTCAACCAACACTGCAGTGCGCAAAGCTTCGTCTTTTTTTGAAGTGCAATTAAAGTGAACGCAGATTTGCTGATTTAAGAACAAAGTTTAAACTCAATTGCTTAACGTACAGAGCAATAAGAAATGTTGTTGTTTATTTCGATAATGTTATCAGTGAAGAATTTCGATTGACGGTTAGTAATTAAGTGCATTTCGAATAACAAATTCTAGACCTGAACTTGAACAACATTCGTATGCATAAAAATACAATCTTTTCAAAGTTGGGTTTGAGCAGTACAAAATATCAGCGGCCTCCATGGCTCAGCTACCTTTGACTTGATTAACTAGAAGGCATTCTTTCTATCCTCTCCAAAGAGAAAACAATGAGCAACAAACATTGTTTTCCAGGACTGGTGGTGAAAATGTCATAATACTCAGTTCAGGTAATTAAAATATTACAGACTTATTAGCTTGAAGTTAATGGATCCCGACTATTTACTAAATTTCCTGAAAAAAAAAACAAATATAGGAGTGCAAAAGCCAACGACACGAAGTGAGCAAATACGGCATAAATTTTTATGTCATCGTCACTCTGTCCTGACTCCAAAAAAAATCATATTCCAAAAAACGTAAATATTCAATTAACCTTTATACATAACCCTTCAAATAGTGTAATATGTCAATGTATGAGTGAAATAGACTGAAGCAAAGGTAGAATTAATAAGGTGCGAGTAAACCAGCTCAGTAGACGTCTGGAAGATGGCAGGGAAGAAGAGCTAGCGCTTCAAACCAGCGTCTCACGGCACAGAGGTCCATTTGCCACTCCTGGCACGTATGTTCCAGCACTCAAACTTGTGTTATATCCTGGGAAAAAGTCTCACCGCTTCACGGGAGAAAATTCATGACAGTCGCTCGAAATTCTAGAGACCCTCGACACGGATGAGTTTTTACAAGCCTGCCGGTACAATAACACGAGGGCGAATCGAGCGCAGCACCGGCCGTGAGGAAAAAGGAGCGATCGCAATGGAGCGCCAGTACTACGAGTATCGATGAAATGCTGTAAATTAATAAACTGTGTGAATAAGTTGCTTCACAGCATTAGTTTTGAAGCTGCCACCTACATTAAGTAGAAAATGTATGCCATGTATTTGAAATGTATGTACTAAGTTTGATTCCAGGAGTCACAAAACTTAGAGTTTGTTATAAGTTACAACATTGAAAGGAAACTAGCATTAAAATGTGGAATACAAAGAGGTCAGCTGAAAAAGCTGTTAAAATAATGCAATTTTTTCATGTATTCAGAATCTGTTAATAGCATTAACACGACCTTAACTTATGGAGTATACATTAGGTCATGTGCTTATGCATGCAAAAATATATTGAAAATATATTTTGTTTCACCATGGAAGCTGAAAGGTTTTTCTTACACTTCCCTGCAACTACAAATAGATGCAACAACACATCCAGCAGATGGCTACACGGCGGTCCCCTTGGTAAAAAAGCCTGCAATGTCGAAGTTTTGAGACGAATCATTGCTTATGCTGGAGCTGCCAATAAATAAATTGGTTCCACGTTTCGTAGCAAGAGCTCTGACCAAAGTTTTGAGGGCTGAGTTAACACGAGGCAGACGTCCATACCGATGCCGGACTCGTGCCAAAACTGTGTCATGCTAAAATATGTTCCACACACACTTGGGCAGACGATGGCTGGCCAAACTGTGTTTGAGCGACAAAATATTCAAAATGAACGTATCTAGTGACATTCGATTAAAAAATTTTGGTTCCTCTACAAAGTTTTTACATATTGCGCTGCCAAACTTGGTGCAGACTAAGTCGACTGGGCTGCGTAGATGTTGGTCGGATGCCGGACAGCCGTGCTCCCACCGGCATAGTTAGCAAGTTAGCGCCCGCCGAGAGCAAGCTCCCAGTGGGAGATCATTGCTGTGTATGGCGGCCTAGAGCTGTGATGTAGGGGGTGTGAACATATGGACACTGCAGGCAGACAGCGGGATAACAGGTTTCAGAATAAAGCGATAGTCGCGAGTGGGAAGATGTAGTCATCGTGAGTTCTGAAGTTCTGAGCGTTACACTGCAACAATAATGGAGGTACGAGTAAGAGAAATATGATAGGCGTGTTTGAATTTAGCTAGTAGCGAAAAAATGTTCATTGAGGAAAATGTTGAGAGAACAATTCAAAATCGAGAGGGTAAGAGTATGATGATTGAAAAGACATGTTTGATGATCATATTCGGTGCGAGGAATGTACTTCAGGGGTATGACCATAGAAATATGAAATTTATATGAGCGAAACAAAACTCAAATTTATTGAAAATAAAAAAGAGATACCATAGTAGATAAAGTAATCAGAAAAAGCATTCTGCTCTAGACTTATGTTTATAATCATCTTAACGATAAAAGTGAAGCATGTGTTTATGTTCTTTCAAAAGATATCTGCAACATGTTATATATGAGGCCTACACACAAGTAAAAGCATTTTAACAGTAGTGCGCGACCAAAAGCTACATAAAGACTACGTCGTAGATCCTGACAAGTTCTGGCAGACAGCAGTAGAATAGTAGCAATTACTCAGCAAGTTGTAGATTCTGACGCGGTCTAGCGGACACCAGAGCAAAGAAAGACGGAGCTCCTAGATGGGACTTTGAAAAAGGATCTACGTTCAAGTTAGAAACTTGGTGGAAAATGTTCCAGAGCAACAGTGACAAAGGTTTCGATTGTTGAAAGCTATGCAGGAAGTGAAGCAATAATTAATGTGAAGAGTTTGAAAATACAGTTCAACGAATAACGACAGCGTAAAAGTTGTATTTTTCTGCGCAAGTAAAATTGCATTAAAAATGCAGAAGAAGTCTTGACTTTCCAAAGTGATCCAATTCATGCTAGAAATAAACTGTTCGAGGCTGTGAAAAAGGTCTAGAAGACAAGTCTTTGGAAACATCGCATGATAAAGAAGCATGCTAGCTTGAACTGAACGACGGTAAACCTCAATATTATCATAGAAAATTCTCGTTAATTTGGGCAATAAATAATATCACATAAGACATAAAAGTGTTGTCTGGAAAAAATATAGATTGAAATAATGCAATGCATATGTCGAGGCACATTCGGACATGCCACAATCCAAGTAACATGAGCAATGAGTAGGTGCTTTTTAGGGCAGTTTAACCCATTATGACCTAGCAAGTCATCATGAGGATACTTCGAGTAGGTATAATCCGTACTAAACAGGAAATAGTGGAATAGTTAAAAGTAAGCCTCAAATTTTACTTCAATACGGTATTCCCATTTACATAAGTCGGCCGTTGAAAATTCAGCTTAAGGACACCGATCTCTAAGTTCTTTGGCTGGAGCACCCGGTGAATTTAATACTTTTTGTTATTAAGCTTTAACAAAATTTACATAATATTTTATAAATAATAATACAAACTTAGACTGTCTTATAAGTGTGAATTGTAATCTTAATGGCGAAGAATAATCGAAGCTAAACAGATAACAAGAACTACATCATTAAGCATAAAATATGTAGTATGGTTTTCTGACACCTATATTATTACTCTAGAATAACTAGAGCAGCAGAGATTAAACGCAACAGCTGAACTACTACTCGAAAATAACAACTAGAATGCAGTTTGCTGACAACTGCAACATTACTTTAGCATAACAAACGCTGCAGGGTTAAAGGACAAGAACTGCAACATTCGTTAACTAAAGGCGGCAAGGTTTGGGAACAAGAACTAAAGTGTAGTTTAGAAGAGATTGCTCTGCTGTCAGAGCGAGCCTCGGTCTGCAAGCGCTGGAGCTGGCGGGCCCACAGCGATACAAATAGCTGTCACTAACGGCCGACAAATAAAACTTATCCGACGACAGCCTCGAGACTGAGGTCTAAATTCACCAGCAATCGCCAGCCCTATAATTTTTCATGCATTTTTGCTCCGATAATTTATCGGCATGAAAATCGGAACGCCGATCTTATCTGTTGTACCTCGCGCGCCCAATAAACACAAGCAAAGCTTAGAAGACACGAAGGATTTGGAGTGAACGGTTGCGAGGAGGCGCCAAATCGGCTCCAAATCCCGTGCGACTCGCTCTCTCAAGTGGCCTTAAATATGGACACGGCTGTTCAAAATGGCTTCGACTTGAGCTCGAACAGAAATAACATTTCCTTCTGAGCGTGTGCTAGAGAACACCTTCGGAGAGATGGAACAGAACAAAGAGCGTAAAAAAGAAGAAACAGGAGAGGATGAAGAAAATGTACCCGAAACACAATGAAAGCATCAAACACATTGAAGTGGAATGAGAGAAAATAGAATGCTTCAAATTTGTACAAGGTTCCAGGAAATATACGCAAGAAATAATGAACGAAATTTGCAAGACTCGTGAACTTTGGACAAGAGGCAAGAGAAATTTATAGACAATATTTCAACATAATTGATCTGAATCGTACAGTTCGGTGTTTGAAAGTACAATACGCTGTATTTTCTCACAAAAGTGAACAAACGGAGAGTATTTTTATGAATTGTGCATGTGTACAACCATAATTTCCAACACTCAGTTCCAAGGTTAGGTTGTGACTGAAACTTACGATCATCCTTACGACAAAGGAAACGTTGCCAGAATGCAATAGCCTAACTTTACTTTGCAAAGGAAAGATTAGTTTGTGTTATATAACCTTCAATTCACTTAGTTTACCAGAGTTGTTTCGTATAGCGAAAGATTCGGAGGCAAAAATTAAAGTAGGAAAACCTAGTCAGCTGTGGAAGTAGAGGAAAGTTGCTTACGAAGAATTAAACCTACGAGCCTACATATGGTAGGAAGAATTATTTTCAATGAACTATACAGTAGAACAGGAGTGGGTCGTCATTGCTACTTCGCTTCTCTTTCGTTTTCGACTCTTATTCCTTATCAAGAATGAACAGAAAGAGAGAAAAGAGAAATAGAAGTAATTAAAACGCTAAAAAACAACGGAAAAAGGAATAAGTTGACAATGTAATGGGCACACTAGAAAGCCCCTCTGAAATCCAACACTACTTCTCAAGGTGGCACTGTTAAACAAATACTAGAGAATTGCCAACTAGTGGCAGTATCGTTAGTACTTTCATTAAAAATAATGAAAGTTTTTAATTTACTTAAATAGTAAAAGTTCCTTTGAAACACTAAATGAAAGTCCGTTCAGTAAATGTACACGAAAATATACGTTCAACAGCAAAATTGTGACGATATCTTACAATTTACAGCGCATTATCCCCAAAATTGGTTTCCAGATGTAGATACTTTCATGAGAACGAAATCGTAATGTGATGGAACACAAACAAATGTTATAGCGTTGTTGAAATAACACGTCACAAAACTATTTTTAATTCAATATATTCAATTTCCATTCAACTAGTCAAAGAACTCTGTTCCGATATTTTATCTGAAATTTTAGCTGAACTGTAAAGTTGGTTCCTATAAGTTAGAAACCATTTTATGTACCTGTAAAAAATGAAGTACATGTAGAAGTCACTGACGTATTCAATTATTAAGAACGAAAGGGTAATGACATCCGTTAATATTTTTGTCAAACTTTGGAGAGAGCATGCAGTCAACAATTGGTAATGATGTTTAACACGTTGACTCCGAAGTGGTACGTATGTGTACCACTGAGGTTAGGTTCTGTAATTTTTTCAGATCCTTCTAGTGACTATACGTACAAAGTGAAGTTTTACACCAATCAGGCAATCGAAGTCAACGTGTTAACTAACGATTGATATATAATAACGATGTATTTCATTATTAACGATGTATCTTAACAAGATATTTACTGTTATTCTCACCAAGAAGGGTTGGCTAAGCTAAAGGCACACTTTGATGCAATCTTGTTTTTAAACTGTACAGTTTTAGAGTGATAAACGCAGGCAAAAACTCCCTCGAAACCAGAAACGTTGGAGTTCATAGCAGCAGCCGCACGGGTCGATGACTGCCAGACCCAAGCCTGGCTCTGGCTCACGTGAGAAAGACTGTCAAAGAGCGGACTCCCTTGATGTTTAGTTGCAATTGGAAACTTCATAAATGCTAGAATTACATAGGGAACCTCGTAACCAAAGCAGGATTACAGCCAGGATTACATGAAAGCAATGATTGCTATGGCAGCAAATGAATGGTCGAGGAGGTAACCAACGCAAGAAGCAAAACGTTGCTCAGTCAAACTTGACTAAAACTTGAGTCTCACTGAGGGATTTTAACTCAGTTATTTTAATCAGTGTAAAATGTTTACATTTTCCCATTTGATTTACGAAAAAACGAGCAGTTTTCTGACCACCGCTGTTTGATTTTGGAAGAACGTATTCGTGAGTTTTACATTAGCAGGTACAATATTCTCTTAAAATTATACCAGCTTTTTCAAGATCTGATGAAACTGGAAATGACCTAATGGTATGATACAATTTTGCTTAGGCGTTTTAAAACATACAAACCTACAAAGGAACATTACCGTTTGCTTAAAATACGCAACAGCAAGCATCCATTTCCTGTAGAAGAGTCATGCGAATTTGTACCGTTCGTCACACAGAAAAAGCAATCCCATCGTTGGTCGACTAGAGCAGGCAAAAATCAGGACAGCAAGTCGACACTCGTCTAGTTTTCGCGTTGCCAGCGGGCGGTGCGCACCCTGCCCCTCCAAAAAAGACGGAAAGGACGAGGGAAAAATGTCCGTGGTATTGCAAGCCAAAAAACGGCTCAGCTCGGAGTGTTTGCGAAGCAGCAAGAATTACGCGGGCACCACCACCATCGGATGAAGGCATGACCAGGACCGGCCGCAGATCAGGGTATGGAAGAGCGTCTCTTAATTACTAGGAGTGCTGTGCAGAGGGCATCGTGCACCACTAGGGAGAGAGCTCACTTAAAAAGGCAATGGTGATGACTGACTGAACGGAGAAATCGAGAAAAATAAAACTGAAGGATAAAGTAAAAATTTGAAAAGAAAAAATGTAGAGTCAAGGCGCACAACAGAGGCATAAAAAGGAATAATGCACAATGAGGTGTCCGGAGAAAAATATGGATCTTCGAAAGGTATGGTAACACTGTCTTTAACACTTTAACCGCGAAGTGTTAAAGAGCTTAGTGCTTGTTGAACAAGAAGCAGTCTGTCATCAAGATAATTGACGTAATGAGTGCAGTCAAGAATGAAATACATCATGAGAAAGTTATTGAAAAAATTCCCGTTAACAAATTTAACGGAATAGAACACTGAGGCGCGGACTGTAGAACAGCTGATGAGTTGGATGCCTACTAATGGTAACAGAAGAATAAAGTATTTATGAATATGAATAATTCAGTAGGAGCAAGGAAGTTGAACAGGTGACTCGAAAAAGATAACTTGGATATGATAAGTCAGAAACAGTGCAAGAGTTACGTTTAAAGGAGAGGAATGGGAAAACTGCGATGTGTTTAGTCGCTGAAGCACGGAATGCACTCCTCACTATAACTGGATTACTGCGTCTCTGTACACTGCCACACTGCTGGAGTAGGAGGCGTGATTGCAGCCTTTACCTTCATTTCAGACATTCTGAGGAGCGAAGCGGAGAATTCTTCTCTTTAGTGCACAGATCTGCCGTGGGCTACATGTTCAAGTTGAACTGCGAGCAGAGTTGCTCGTAGGATACAGGGAGATAGAAAAAGAGAAACAGTTGGGAAGCAAAGCTATGGCTATCGATTTGTTGTTTAGTTTGGAAGGAGCCCCTTATCAAACTGATTTACTGCTTCCTCACATAACGTCTGACTCTGAATCTGTATTTGAATCTGAATTTGAATGTGGATGAGAATTTAAACCTGAATCTGAATTGGAATCGGTATCTGAATCTGAATACGAATCTGAATATTCTCTCATGTTAAATGAGTCGTGTCACAATCCGGAAATTCTCACTGACTTGTGGTGTTGTCTTGAAACTTTGTGTTAACGCGTAGACAGAATTACAGTAAAACAAATAATTTCGAATCCACACAGTCCTAGTAATTGTGAATTAAATGTTTGACGTGAATTAGGGCAACAATTATGCTTCATCAAGCGCCCGATGCAAATGAAATACATAGATGAAGGAATAAGAAATTATAGAATAACAGGATGATATTTTAAGCTATTGCATTACAATAAAGATTTATTTTATATAGCTCTACGCTTCAAATGCAGCATGGAGGACAAAAAAATGGTACAAACGTAGTGGTGGATGATTGAAAAAAACCCTGCAGACAGCAAAAAAATGTTACTAAAGGATTAATTCCAATAATCCCTAGAAAAAAAAGTTGGCCTATGTTCAAGAATTTAATTTTCGTTTGTAGAAGAATTTTCTATATTATTTGGAAATAATCTTTTATTTTAATTTTCAGTAATAAAAGATAATGAAATGACAGCAACTATAGAGAGGGAAGCAAAACGAGCCCAAACGGCGAAGGGGGGAAGGGAGGAGGGGAGGCAGTAGGGAGAGAGGCAACACAGCACCAGTAGGGAGAGGGGCAACACAGCACCAGTGGGGAGAGGGGCAACACAGCACCAGTGGGGAGAGGGGCAACACAGCACCAGTGGGGAAAGGGGGAATACAGTTTCAGCGCAAGAGCGAAGAGAGCACAACTTCAGAAAAATTTTCGAGTCCATCGTATCTGTAGTAAATTAAGAATAAAACCTATGCTCCAGGTCATGCAGCGCTGCACCAGTAGCAATGAAATAGTTATAAAATTCCAATTCAAAAGTGACCGGTGGGATTCAAAAGTGACCGTAGTTAGATATGTATCACTGATATTTCTTGACTAGATACATACTATTAATGAGTTTTAAATAATTGTACGATACATTTTAGATAAAGGTCACAGAAACAAAAAATTGAATCACTGAAATTGATTATAGAGGCAATTAACGACAAGTCATTGAATTTATGCGAGGCTTCTAATGCATGACGTTTTCACTATGTGCGAAATTCTATTGATCAAAAAATGAAATAGCTTGAAATTCAAAAATTATAATTTGTGATATTACAATAATGGACACAATTCACTTCTTCCTTTCTACTACCACGGCAATTCCAATTTCATAATATTATTTCTATCATGTCTACTTTTCCAAATTCCAACCTATTTCGCTCAGCAAGAAAAAGTTTTCAAGCTTGAGCAGCCCTAAATTCTGTCTCAATGAGGAGAAAATATTCTAAATGATGGAGTTGGAGTGCTCATAAGTCGAAACTTTTGACAATTGCATTACAAAGCAAAGTTGGGCACCGAAGCACGCATTCACGCCAATAGATTACGGTCCGATTCTTACTTTGAGAACACGCCTCAAAGTTTGGACGAGAGCAAAGTTTCCAATGGAAAATCTGGGAGGACGCTTTGGTAGCGCAGGAGTCGGAGTATAGGATACAAGGGATGCGCTGTGAATGACAAAAAAGGTATAAGGGTATCCGAGCATCTGAGTAGGATACAAGGGTGAGTCTGTGAATCGAAAAAAGGGACGATTCCTAAACTGCTTTTTCAGTAAATCTGGAGTTGGCGCATGTGCTTCGAGGGCTGAGTCGAAAATGACAAAAGCCATGATAGTCATATAAGTTGAGAAGTAGAGCCGGAGTCAGAAGAGTGCATTAGGAGTAGCAAAAAGCCAGCATTCGAACTGAAGGTGATAGTCTTAAACCAGTAGAAGAAAAAAAACGTATTGGAAACTTTTTAAAAAACAGTACCGTCGCCTAATCACACACGAGTGAAATCTAAAGATATAAATTGACTACACAATAGAAAGTTTAGCAGCTTTAGCTAAGAAACAAGATGAGTTAAAAGCCAAGGCATGCAAAAGCCTTGGAACGTCACGGTCAGATCAGAAGTACGGGCACAATGACGGCTGTGAACACGTGTGACACAATTCTGTAAAATCACCTAAATTTGAATGAGTTACTACTGCTGCAGCCGATGCAATACGGAATTAGTATTATTTACAATATTATTATTTTCATCATTATTATTACAATCCATGGCGATTATTTACATTAAGAAAACTACATTCAAGAATATTTCTTACTATAAAACCAACAGTGCACACGACAAATATAAGCGAATATATTCGAGCAAGAGGTCATCGTAATGACCGTGCAACCTCTGTCCAAGAAAAAACAGAAAGAAGCAACCAGGTCGAATCAGTTCTACACTTAAACGTGGATCAAATGTTAACGTCTCGAACTACTGCTGAAGTAGGTGCAAGTTGTTGAGGGTACTCCCGGTGAGAGCCTAATTTTCTGGAAGCTTTCCTAAGGACGTATCGTGGGCTAACCTCACGCCTTCTGAAAAAACGACAGCGCTCCACTTATTCCTGAAGTAGCCAAGTTTTTCCTAGACATGCATGCTGGAGGGCAATCCTCTCCATGATGTACAAGTCAGCACAGCAAGTATAGTAGACTTAAAGCGCGGCACAGCCACAGCCCTAGGGCAACATTTCCTACAGAGCGAAACAAAGTACTGTGCAGCTCGCGCTACTGCCACAACACACACTAGTACTTTGCAACTCATGCTACAGCAACATCACATTCACCAGTACTGTGCAGCCCATGCTACAGCAACATCACATTCACCAGTACTGTGCAGCCCATGCTACAGCAACATCACATTCACCAGTACTGTGCAGCCCATGCTACAGCAACATCACATTCACCAGTACTGTGCAGCCCATGCTACAGCAACATCACATTCACCAGTACTGTACATCCCACACTATAGCCACGTCACATTCACCAGTACTGTGCATCCTACACAATAGCCACATCACATTCACCAGTACTGTGCATCCCACACTATAGCCACATCACATTCACCAGTATTGTGCAACCGAAGCTACAGCCATAACGCATCCACCAGGGGGTGAACAAAGTACTGCCACAACACACACTGTATTTACGAGTACAAAAGAGCAGGAAAAAATACTGCGACAACACACGCTATGTGTACGAGTACACCAAAGCAGGCACTCAAAGTTCCGCATTGCTCTCACAAGCAGGAAACAAAGCAGGGCCTCAAGACAGGTTATGCTCAGTGATCATAGAGAAGCTGAGAACGCTCTCACCACCGAGATCTTGTTACCATGGGAGAAACAATGAACTCGCCGTTTTTCTGTCTAGACGTGAATGCGGCGACGCACTTGAAAATGCTCTCGACGGTCATTTTGTGTATGTAGAGACTTTCCAAGTCCTTCTAAGGTTTTATTCAAAGGATTTGGGAAAAATAAAGCATATTTTTATGAGTTGCACTGAGCTCTCGATTAAATATTCATTCAGGTCGTTATTCCCAGGAGGACAAACAAGTTACAGACGAGATAATTCATAGCACTGTGCACTATTTTAGGGACAGCAAATTTTTTTTTAATATAGACGATTAAACCTGAGCGAAGAAAGTTAAAATCCGAAAATTCGACCCAGCTCTAATGTCAACAACGAGAAAAATAATATTAATATAGTCAGTTCTTCTGATATATTAACTTGATGTATAAAAAGGACACTGCTCTTTAGTGAACATTCTATACATTTTGAGACCAATTTGATATGTAAAAAAAATTACATGGTTTATAATCATAATGAGTTCAATTAAAATATTTTGCTCTTTCTTCTATTTGAATAGTTTTTATCATAATTATCTTCACTACTATTCAAATTTATTAAATATTATCAGAAATAACTGTACTATCATTATTATTGATGTATGTATGTGAAATGTTAGGGAACAGAATTAATTGATTGTATAATACGGGTAGTTACCTGTGTAGTTGTGGTGGCTTCAAAAGTCTGCATGTACTTTCAGGATGAATACAACAGCCAACAGAAGTAACATTCTATTCCGCTGATAATATTCGACGGAATACGCAATTAACAACAGACTCACTGGCTCAACTAACTGCAAATTTCTGCATCAGGTTTTTCTTATTCATCATGAGACGCAGGTGTAGCTCTAAGGCACACAGACAAGGACAACTCCCAATATTGCGAGTGGAAATTTAAGCGGATATTGATAAGTGGAAAATCAAACGGGAAGTGTAATGCTCAAGTGCAGTGTCAAGTATTAGAGGAGGTTCAGCTGCATCAGGCCTCATGTCATCAAGTCTGAGGACGAAGCAACGTCAGCTAAGAGATGCGGTTTATGGTCAGTCGTTGATTTAACTGTCGCTACTCTCATATACATCAGACATCTTAGCCAAAAGCGATTGAATACTGTAATTAAAAATACACATATACTGTAAACCAAACCATTCTCTAGGCATAGATAAATAATTATTGGCTTTGAGCTCACAAAAGGATTTACTACACTGAAGAGGTTAGCTAGAGGCAATTAACAGGACCGAAGAGCAGTAAAACGTGGAATACTCATCACTTGACATGCGTCGAGGTCAGATTTGAGGGAGCAGATGGTGCAGAAGCTCTAGCGTTATTCCAGTCTCTTTAATTGAGTGAATACCTCGAGTTTTACAGCATCAACAGTCGCAAAAAATAAGCTTCGATAGTGAATAGTGACTGTTGTAAATTAATAACAATAAATAGCAATGGTAATTTCGATGATAATGATGTTGATGAGAATTAAAAATTATAAAGCAGGGTTGAAATGCTGTAAGAAAAAAGAAAAAATTATTTAAAGCCAATTAGATCTTTATTATTCAGTTTCGTATTAATTATTAATAAATGAGTCTAGTTTACATGCAGGGATCAGTGTAAGTAACACAACAATTTTAAGCAGCATATTAACACAAACTATAATTATCACACTCTTGAAAATAATAATCACAATAATAATAACGAATAATGATAAAGAAAAAAACGAAATAAAAATATTATATGAACACAAAATAAAGTTTATAATAACTGTAATCACTAATCACTATAATACTGTACTATACTATAACTATAATAACTACTTCATAATACTATATATAAAA
This sequence comes from Trinorchestia longiramus, assembly GCA_006783055.1. NCBI lineage: Eukaryota > Metazoa > Arthropoda > Malacostraca > Amphipoda > Talitridae > Trinorchestia > Trinorchestia longiramus. The sequence goes on along the minus strand of VCRD01000978.1, from coordinate 58,957 downwards.
CTATAATTACTGTATAATAAAATATTAGCGCCTTGGAAGAGCAATAACAAATTATTCATAGCATGGTAGTGAACACATTGGTGTCATTAAACTATAATTGTATTGAATATCATAAAGGACACAAACGTCGTCACGTAATTAGAAACACCAGAAAGATTGCGATGAAGTTTCCAAGTCGGGGGTGGATGGTCGAGGAGCCAGAAGGCGGCGTGATCAGGTGGTGGATACGCTGATCGCCTCTCCAGCACCAGATCACGTCACATGCACACCACGGTCCTCAGACGTACCCTCCCCCTGTGACGGATCACACAACAGCACCATTGTGTGTAGTGCTAAACAACGATCGCCAGCCCCTTAATTAAAAGGTATTGTGAGCGCCACAGAGTTGCACGAGAGCACTTCCGGGGTAAAACTTGCTCTAATGAAGGGGGTCCACCTGCGCTACTCGGGGGATTACTGGGCACTCAAGCTGGCCTTCATTACGCAGGTCAGCGCGGTGTTCATTGTGTATCTTGACGTAACGTGCATTACGCACATTAGCGCGGTGTTAATTGTGTATCTTGACGTAACGTGCATTACGCACATTAGCACGGTGTTAATTGTGTATCTTGACATGGCATGCATTGCGCACATTACCACAGTATTCATTGCGTATCTTAACGTGACGTGCATTACGCACATTAGTGCAGTGTTCATTGTGTATCTTGATGTAACGTGCATTACGCACATTAGCGCGGTGTTCATTGCGTATCTTGACGTGGCTTGCATTACGCGCATTAGCGCGGTGTTCATTGCGTATCTTGACGTGGCGTGCATCACGCGCATTAGCGCGGTGTTCATTACGTATCTTGACGTGACGTGCATTACGCACATTAGCGCGGTGTTCATTGCGTATCTTGACGGGGCGTGAATTACGCACATTAGAGCGGTGTTCATTATGCACATTGTCGTTTAACCGGCGTACTTCACACCGCTTAGCGAAGTTCCCGATTAATGCAGAGTTTTTAAACTCATTAGCAAGGTTCTCTTTACGCATATTGTATTTCATTGTATTGAGAAAAAACAAGGTGTTATAACTTGAATGCATCTCGCATTAAGATTGCCAAGGTCTTTGTTTTTCTCATTTGTACGATGTTCATGGCACAAACTGACGCTGTGTTCATTGTAAGTTGGTACTGTGTTACGCATTGTTACGTCCAATACACACGTTGACGAGATGTGCAATACTCACATTAGCGTAGAGTAAAATAAGCGTAAATGTGCTATAAAGTACTCACATTAGCGCAGAGTAAAATAAGCGTAAATGTGCTATAAAGTACTCACATTAGCGCTGAGTAATATAAGCGTTAATGTGCTATAAAATACTCACATTAGCGGAGTAAAATAAGCGTTAATGTGCTATAAAATACTCGCATTAGCGCATTGTCTTTTACGCATTTCGGGCCGGTATGAATTATGTCAATTACCACTGCGTTCGTTACGCAAATAGGCGTAATGTTCATTACACTCATGACTGCTGTGTTCATTACTCTCATTACCACGGTATTCATTACGCTCATTATAATGAGTTCGTTATACTTGTTACTGTTGTGTTCATCACTCTGATTACCGCAACGTCCATTACTCTCATTAGGATAAATTTCTTACACCCATTACTGCTGCGCTCATTACTCTCATTACGTGGGCATTCATTACGCTCATTAGGATAAGTTCATTACGCACGTTAGCGCTGTGATCATCACTCTCACTACCGTGGCGTCCATTACGCTTATTAGGATAAGTTCATTACGCTTATTAGGATAAGTTCATTACGTGCGTTAGCTTCTCATTCGTTACACAAGGCAAGACCGTGCGCTTTGTTTTGTTCATAACAGAGATTGGAGCTCCTATCTACTCGTGCTTGCACAAGTTACTACGCACGTTAGCGCTGCTCAATACGAAGATTCGCCTCAGAGGTGCGAACGTTAGGTCATGTGTGGTAAGAGCGCAGAATCCCAGCAAATACAGTACTCAGCTTATTGAGCGAAGATTTAGAAGCAGTGAGAAACATGGGTTGTTAACGTTACCACACTGCAGTGATCATTTCAACAGTGTTTTTCTGAGAAAATATTGAAGCGCTAAGTCCACTGCTAAGTATTAAGTGCAAAATCCGTGTTATAAATTCCCCTAGATTAAAGGAATGCAATGAGTCCTGGGTAATTGGGCTGATAAACTTTCTGGTGTAGTCTACCATTCATCATAATGATGCATGTTCACCACTGCTCTGTGTACCTCTACTGCACAAATGAGGGAGGCATCACGACTACAGTTTTCTCTCTGCTCATGTGCTCTACATACACTGGCGACTGCTTTTCATCTCTTAGCCATCAGCGAGCAGTGTAAAGTGGCCTGTGTACGACTGCTAGAGCGATAACTCCATAAAAATTACCTGCATGATCCGCTCCTAAACTGAAACACACCGGTATTTGTGAAGATAACAATTTTGAGTGGTAGGGGGTACAAGTTTAAGTAGAGAGAGACATATAAGAATGCAGTTTGTGTGTTGTTTCACTAAATTCGCAGTTAAGCGAAGTCTTCTTCTCCACTTTTCGGTGTTAGGACTCAAAACACATAACTGTTGAAACTAAACTTTAATTAGTACTCCTATAACTTTATTATTTTACTTTGTTTACGCTCATTGATCTCTGTTCTACATCCAGGTGTTACCTCATATTTTTGCTTGCAGTTCCCTGTCACTTCAAAATGATTTCCGAGTGCAAAAATGGTAGAATTACGCTTTCAACGGGAGAGACCATTCATTTCTAACTAGATCTACGATGTAATGACACACTGAAAGGTCCTCAGCTTCAGAAACTTTATCGATAATAATTATGCTATTGAAACCAAAAGATATATACCATACATTAATGAACAATGATCTATTAATTAAAAAAACATACCATTGATTCAATAATTCCATTATCTTACAAATAGAGCATAATTTTGTAAATTCTGTCCGACAAAAACCTTGAGTGTTTCGTTGAAATATCTATTGTTTCATGAAACAATATTTCATTTGGAATAATATAAGGATTTATCGTTAAATGATCTCAATAAAACAACTTGCCCGGCTGTCAAAGGAACAATTTGGATTAATCCCATTGTTTACCATACCAAACAAAATAACTTGCCTTTTTTATACACAAACCACTTCCCCTGTTCTCTTCAAAGGAACGACTGGGAGTGTTCTCGGTAGGACTGAACACTAAACTCTTTCTAAGGCAAAACCTGCTCGTATTTCCTGCAGCCAAAACGTACGTATACGGAAAGCCAAAGAAGCTTAGCAACTTCCGTCTGGTTTATCCTCATTAAAAGTAGCGTAAGCTCCCACCTTGTTTTATTGAACTTGCAACTCAAACTAAATAACGCGGGTGAGTAGATGGATCCCCGGTCGAAAGAAACAAACTAGCTAGATAGACATAAATGAAGGCAGTACGTATACGCCAAAAATTCGATTAAACGTCGGAGTGCTAGGAAGGTTTCATGCTTATTTTAAATCGTAACTTCACACATAAGGAAATTCACAAAGCATAATTGCCGTTCCATCGATAATGTGCTTTTCATGAAAAAGATGGTTTCATATCATAGATCACATAATACACAGCGTAGTAGGTACCGAGGATGAAAAGATTTTATAGGATAAGTACGCCAAGAGAAATATGCGTCCGTGATTGTTTCAAAAACACCATAGTAATATGTATAATTTTTGAGACCATCAATTATGAAATTGATACAGCATGAGATAAGTTAAGAGGTATTTTTCCCCGATGAGAATTAAATATTTATCGGAACCTAGTAAAACTCATGTCAGAATAAAATTCTACTCAAAATTTTTTCGTTTAGTTTCATTGGTCTATGCTGAGCGTCAATTTCTCCTCGTTACTTAATCGTTACACGGGCTCATGTATTGATGGTTTTGAATCAAATGTTCGTATTTTAATTTTATAGGCGAGGTGAACCGTTTTGAAGTGCCATCATTGAGACTAAGTAGCAAAACTTTCTTCAACACGTCCTTGAGAACGCACCGCTTTAGATAATCCCTTTACCATAAATCCTGGTTTTTATTTGTACGTGTAGGAAAAAACACACATTGACTAGTAAAAATGTTGTTAGCAGCCCCCCGAACCTCGACTGAAAACCGCGTTACTTGACAAATTGTAAAAAACCTAAAGCTTTGATTTTGACAGATTAAACAAAGCAAGCAGAAAAAGCCAAATATTTATATTGCTTCGAAACTTTTACTTCCACTCGAAAGAAATTTTTTTCGTAAAAATTAAAAACTATAGTATTCATATAAGGTGTGAATAGGATCTGCTGATTGCTAATTTTGAGCACTGACTCGGATAGTTCTCTAAAATGAAATTATAGACAAAAGGCAAAAAGGTTGAAAAAGTGCAATTGCCTTTCCAGAGTGTAGAGTGTTTTAAATCTTCTGTCTGAGCACGCAAAATTTACCAGAGAATTGTTCTCAAAAGAGTGTAATAAAGCAGACTCTAAAATACATTCATGTTCGCACTAAGAACTAATTTCCAAACCTGTCAAAACCAATTTTTAGCAAGCTCTGGTAGAGTGGCTCCAATGCTATAGCCACATTGGAGAACACATGTGCATAAGCGCGGCGTCTCTCTTCCTGATCACCCAGGTTGACGTTCAAAGGAATATGGTCTAATCGGACCCAGTCGCTGGCGATGCAAGGTGTTCGGCAGGAAAGTTATGACAGATATCGTGTTGGGGCAACATCTGATATTGCAGAGCCCTGGGAGGAGATCAATACCGCAGTCGACCACTTACATTCACAAGGGAAGGCCTTTCAAGAACACTGGGAAAGCCAGAGCTTCCAAAGCCAGAGAGCGGAGGAAGAACGATAATTCAAGTTATGGATTATTATAAGGTTTTCACAATTATCGAATGATACCGAGATTATCGTTGAAACCAGTAGAGTAACGCAGGTATGGTCGTGCTATTTGATAAAAGAGGCAAGGTGCAAAAATGTTTTAAAAGCTAAACGAATTAAGCTGTTAGCTGTAGAGTGTATATAACTAACTAATAAGGAGTGTGTGATTTACATCAATAGTTGCTAAGATGCCATAAGAGGAAAATTATTTTATGCATGCAGGATACGAGAAGCCTAAAATAAAAATAAGGCTATGAAAACGATATGTGCCGAAGCTGTTTTTAAGCACCGACTCTTTAAGAACTGATAGAACTGAATCTGCATGTAAACGAACAAAGACATTATCACTGAAAAGGTATGATGTTAATTTGGAAGCGAATGAATTCCAAAGTCAAAACCTGAATCTTTATCAAAAAATTGGAAATTAATTATAGAAAATAACGGGAAACTACTTAATCACTGCTCTGTTCCAACCCACGACTGGCACCTCAACTCGTGTTCATTACACTGAAAGTACAGTAACAATGCAGCAATAGACAATTAATGAAATAGCATCACTATTTTAAGGAATAAATTCAGGAGTGCCTGAATCAATGATGCTATTGCAGGATTTGGAATTAACTTCATGAAACTACGGGACACAGGACTTCAAAGATCAAAATACGTACGCTAGGTATGATATTGAGCTTGACATCCGAATTACGATGTATATTTTATCATAAAGCATGAGTTGGTTCATACATCAATTGTAGTTCCACTAAAATCACGAAAAGCTCACATAAATTTTAAGAAACTCGTTCGCTTATGCACGAGCAAATGCAAGGAGATTTGAATTCTTTAAAACAGTATTTATGCAGCAACACAAATGGAGTTGCTCATGTTGACAGATGATAACGCGTGACAGGAACAAATCATTGGCAGCAAAAAAACAGCATCTTTGTGTTTGACGGGATTGTGTAATTGTGGACATGTTTTACTAAAGACCAAAAGCACGCAAACAATTTTTTCTAAATAATATAGCTAAGAAATTTAAAATGTAAACACAATTTCGCGTGTTGGACAACAGCGTAGCAGAATATTCCTCAATTAATTTACCTGCAAAATATAACTGTTACCAGATACATTTTTCAGAAGTCATTTTATGCAGCAAACGAGCATGTGAAATTATTTACCCATGAAATACACAACTAACGGAGAGCCCAGGCCCTATTGAACCAAACTTTCCAATCATTATCGCAAGAAATATCATAACATAAATGTTTCATATTTAGGAACACATTTATCAAATATTTAGAAGCGAACGAACGATGGTTGGTCAGAGCTAGCCTGGTAGCGGATCTGAAGCGGCGGCGCTCTCTCTAACTAACGTGCAATTAGGACTGCAAAGAGCCACGCAGAAATACCCTCGAAGTCCTCGGCAATCTCGGCTTTCATCTTAAAAATAAAATATTATTGCACCAACAAATCTGGTCACGCTCGGGAACCAAGAATTACACTTTTAAATTGGCAAATTAAAATATCATGATGGAGCTAATTTTATGTTTTAAAATGAGTTTTGTGGTTTGGCTCATTACGACATAAGTGGAGGTTTGTGTAAAAACACCAACTGAACTTTAAAATGTTGAAGAAATGAAAGCTTATTCCCACCGGTTTCAACACCGTGTTGTATTATAGCAGAAATATTCATTAAATTTAATATTAACTGTTACATGTATTAAACATTGTACCTAGTACTTTGTTGCAATTTATAATTATGCAAAGCTTGCTTCGATGGAATTGAGTACACTAGATTGTCGTTCATTGGAAGTCAATTATTTGCAACACGTAAGACTGTTCTCATTAAGAAGCTTTCATTTCAATTTCCTCTGAGGAAGAGCAGAAACTTATATAACGGTCAAAAATTCAATTTTTGACTACTTAAACCATAATTGAAAGAGTATTGCTCAATAATCTAGAAAGTTCACGTAACCATTGTAGGTAATTAGTATTCTCTGAAGCTCATTTTTTAAATGGTGTTTTTTACTGCACTTATCAGTCACGTTTTACCAGCATTCTGGCTTCACTTGCTCGTCAGGTGCCAGTGTGTACAGCCTTCTCATTAATTATACCGTGTTCTGATCAGAGATAAAAATAAAGAGCTTTCGCACGTACAAATTTTACGGTCGTGAGATGAAGATGTATCGACTAGAGGCTCTGTGGAGCAAAAGTAAGTGTTTTACAAAGTAGGTTTAAAACTTACATTTGTTAAGCATAAAGAAGACTGGACGTAACTTTGCTAACATTATGGGAAACTTGATGAGAGCTACACAAATGACGTACGAGTCTGGACTTCATAGAGGAAAACCGAACTACTTGCGCAGGCTTTATATCATAGATGCTAACACAAGGCCTCACACAGGAAAAAAGAAGTTGTCGTAAGTACATACATAATGAAAGTTAAGGCTCCAGAGATCGTACGTGAAGACTATGCGTGTAAGCGACAGGGATGAAGGCCACAAATATCAGCTTCGTAGATATTAAGTGAAGACAGTAGAGAACATAGGAGTACATGAAGATTGGATGAACCTTACATGAAAGTCATAAATAAAGTAAATGAAGGCTTTGCAGATCACTGCAGAGTTATAGTAGATAAACGAAGGCTTTGCACGGGAAAGCAACAAAAGCCAAATGAAGGCCTTCCAGATCCCACGAGGTCACAGAGAGCATAAATGAAGGCTCTCTAGGATCTACCTGCCAGACCATAGAAAACATAAATGCAGGCTTTGCTGATCTTAAAGGAGGCCATAGAGGCCATAAATAAATGCTTTATAGAGAAGCTGCAGCTTGACAACGCAGAAGCAGGCAGTTATAGAGAGCAGGATGGAAGGCCTGACCCAAGGCAACAGAGCTCGGCCAGTTCGCCCCGTCAGCGGGCGCCCAGCGTAAGGAAGTGCCTCTCCACCGCTCCTCGAGAGCGCAGTCAATTTTCTGGGTTTTCTGGAAGCTCGGCAGCACGGGATCAATCAGCAGAGAAATACTCGCCGCCGTTCTTTGGACCAAAATACGCAGGAAATGAGTCGCGTTTAAATAAGGATTTGACTTGAACTTGTGGGAAATGGTGACCCAAGGTCTATGACTTCTAGATGAAAAAAATATTGATATTCACCATTCGAATAGAATGCCTTCATATAATATTAGAGTTAGGATAAGGATGCTGCAGGCAGTCACTTTTGAGTCATCTTTTGTTTACCGAGTTAAGTCAAAAAAATTTCAAATAAGTTTTTCATTGCACTATTTCTTTGCAGTTCGTCATAATATTCGTAAAGTAAATTTAAACTACCGTTTAATTTTAGCTTTAATTACAAAATGTGGAGAGAAAATCAGGCTCTACTAATTGAGACACATGAAATGTGTTTTATTGATGAAACATTTTAGATCCCCTGTAGGGAGAATAAGTTTTGGAGAGATAGGTGGATACTACACACTGTAGAAGAAGTTCTAAATCCTACTTTTGTATCCTTTGAAGAAAGCGACGTTAAGTGACGGAGCGAATAGGCCACGTACTCTTACCAGTAGCAGTTCTGCCGAGTCAACCTTATTACTGACATATGATTAGTTTCACGCATGATCCTTATTGCTTTTTCTTAGTTCTTAGCGAATTGGAAGGCGGTGTAATCGCTCGGTATTCGAGAGTAGAAACATAATAACGGCACATTTAAAATTTTAATGCACCATGGTTGGAATCAGTTGTATTAGAATTCATCTTTGCACTGACGTTTCGACCTCGGGAGAGAGAGACACTTGTCTCGGTTTCATTTCCAGGATTTGTGAGCCAAGCAGCGAATCAAGGACTCTAGGAAAAGTAGTACGAGTTTGTGCTATCAGGCAAAGGAGATTAAGGTGTATGTGTCTTGAGTGAGTGTGCTATTGTTAGAATTTTGTTAAGAATCAATAATTTCTACGAATTCATCATATTGTATATTCAATGTACTGCAAAACATATCATCGCGGTCCACAGCAGGAACTAGAGCTCATGTCCTCAGTTACAATAGAAAGTTAGGCTTTGTTAGTGTAAGAGATATTAATTAATGCTCACAACGTTGATTGGATGCAGTACGTTTCTCGGAATGCCCGATTTTACCGTGATCAAAATATTGTCTGTAGAGATATCATCATATCTTGAACATCAAACAGAGAAAATCATCCACCTGCACACAAAAGTAATGTCTAAATCTATATAATGAATTACAGCAGTAATCAATTCAACCGGAACCAAGGTTTTCAGCTTAATTTTTTAGAACCCTTCAATAATTCTTCTATTGCATCCATATCGAAGACTTTTCGTATATGTGAGTTCCTCAATACTTGCAAAGATCACCAAAAATATTTATCTTATAATGTGTTCAATTTACCACGTTGCAGGATGATACAACAATATGTTGTCGGATGAAACTATGTTGTCGGATGAAACTATGTTGTCAGATGGAACTATGTTGTCAGATGGAACTATGTTGTCAGATGGAACTATGTTGTCAGATGGAACTATGTTGTCAGATGGAACTATGTTGTCGGACGAAACTATGACTCTGGTGGAACTATGACTCTGGTGGAACTATGACTCTGGTGGAACTATGAGTCTGGTGGAACTATGAGTCTGATGGAACTACGAGTCTGGTGGAACTATGAGTCTAATGGAACTATGAGTCTGGTGGAACTATGAGTCTGATGGAATTATGAGTCTGATGGAATTATGAGTCTGATGGAACTATGAGTCTGATGGAACTATGAGTCTGATGGAACTAAGAGTCTGGTGGAACTATGAGTCTGGTGGAACTATGAGTCTGATAGAACTATGAGTCTGATAGAACTATGAGTCAAATGGAACTATGAGTCTAATGGAACTATGAGTCTGATGGAACTATGAGTCTGGTGGAACTATGTGTCGGAGGGAACTATACATTGGATGGAATTATGTAGTCATGGTATTACACAGAAAAATATTCGAGCTAGCAGGCTAGCATCATGAAGCTCTCTCGTTCTGGCGAGCTGCATCTCTCAAGCGCGTGAAGTTTTGACGACAGACCATAAGTTTGTGATTGAGTTTGTGTCATGGGATACAGCCGCTCTCCATAATCTCGTCATCTTTGATAATTTTGTCATCCTTGATAATCCCAATAGGTTGTCCAACTGTCTGTCCTAAACATTCATGCATTCAAGGTACATTTATTTTTAATCAGATGCCATCCTCGATTGTCGAAAACTATGGCATCACAAAATTAGGACAGAATAAACACTAAGTTCAATCCCTGGACAATTTGACACATTTCTTCATTTGTACATTTTCTGTATCATGTCCCTAAATTACATTTACTGTTTCTATAACATATATCTTCATAGAGTTTACTTTCATGTTGCTTTACTATCGTAATTTTTCCTATTGCACATCTCCATTTCGTTTGAACGACCTGTTTCCTGTGCTTGTAATACGTTCACTGTTCATAAAATAGTTCGATATTCATAATTTGAAACGATTGCGCATGGTTCAGTACATTTCAATGAATAAATTAAGCCAAGTTTCATTTCATTTTTGTCCTCAGGTAATCTTCATTTGTTCTGATGTCCTTGAAAGACATGTCTTAACAAAATTTATATGGGCAAATAATCGGCGAAACTAACCGGTAGATTGAAAGTGGAAAATGTAATTTTAATTTTTTTTCTACGAATCCACGACAAAACAGTATTTACTATATGACAAATGCAGAAACAAACTATTTCCTTCGAAAATATGACTTTTAATAGTTCTTATTAACTTTTTGAATACCATTGTGAGACAGTTTAGATCTGAATGAAATTGTGCAAGCGGTTATGAATATCACTTAAAGTTGTAAGCTCTAAGATCTCAACTGGGTAGTCTTAATTCACAGTCAAAAATAAAATGGTATTATGTAGTGTCTATTGCCGATAAAATTATGTCGAGCTGCATGTCTGAATTTCGAGTTTGCTTCTCAGTTTCACTTAGAAATAAACTCATTCCCTTGCATAAAAGAATGTACTTACCTTAGTCGTACAGGTATTTTCAACAGGTTTCATTTGACACTAACCCTAGTCTTCCCCTTAACAACAAGTTTTTATTTACATTTGCCACAGCCTTACCTTGAACATAATATAGTCCTCTGTACTTACTTCAACTAAAATGAAGTCCTACATACAATATACCCCAGTCTCACCTTTAACATCGAGTCCTCCTCTATACTTGTCCCAGGCTTTAAGTCTCACTCGCTCGCCAAGGAGGGAGAGAAATTTGTCGAAGCTTTTGCTGCCAACCTCTGTGAAGATTTCAAACACAACATGTAAGAGCGTGGAAAATGATTTTAGCAAGAGTGTTTAGTTCATCATTTGAGATGTGATCAGGGTCAAACTTAAACAGAAACTCAAAAGACTTTGCCACTTTCCAATACCATAAAAAACAATACAAAATGGGAAAGTCTGTTTCACGATCTATGTTTCTTCACATAATCAAGACCTTAATTTCTATCCGATATTTCCCGTAGAAGAAATCGTATTACATCAGACATATAATATAATTATGTTTACAAGGTACGTTATATTATTGAATACAGTTTTCGCAATCCTAAACAGCTAACATTCGAACGTATCCAATTCTGTGTAGACAGCCAATATAACTATATATTTTCAGGTAATTTGTTGGCTTGATGACGCATTGTGCAAGAAGTAACAAAAAAACCACTGTGATATAAAATGTTAATTAACAGTTTTTTATAATATAACATATTTACAGGTTCAGGTGGAAATGTCAACACATTAATGTCTATAAAAATGAATTTCACCGAAAAAAAGCACAAAGCCTATAGTTTTACACACGAAAAGTTTTTATTGAACAATTCACATTATGCATCAAGAAATTTTTAAAAAATATAATTGAATTGGAGTTAAAAAACGAGTTGGTTAGGCAATACATTTCAAAAACCACAGCTGAAAGAAATCTGAATTCGATAATACGTTCTTTCAGAGTAAAAATCAGTTTAGACATATAGACATATGTCTAAACTGATATATAGTAGACATAAAGGTATAGTATATATAGTAGACATATAGGTATATTTGAAACGGTTACTACAAAATTGAAGGCGATTGTTAGGGTACTATCACTGAAGTTGAATCCAAGTGGTTTAACAATGATGGTGAGGCATAAAAAGAACGAAAAATTGCGGATTGTAGCACCAATTACAGTATTGAAGAGTTGAGTACTAGTAAGTTATTTTAACAATGATGGTGAGGCATAAAAAGAACGAAAAATTGCAGATTGTAGCACCAGTTACAGTATTGAAGAGTTGAGTACTAATAAGTTGTTTTAACAATGATGGTGAGACATAAAAAGAACGAAAAATTGCAGATTGTAGCACCAGTTACAGTATTGAAGAGTTGAGTACTAGTTGTTTTGCTCGCGTGGCTGAATACATGGTAACGCGGCGCATTAGCAAGGAAGATGCTCAATCAGTACGCCACATTGGATTGTAGCTTTCGTTGTCACCTCCGCGCTCCGTGGTTTTTTCTCCATTTTCACCCTTGTTTGAACTTTGATTTATTTTTATTTCAATTGTATTACATTGATGTACATGTTTTTATCATTAGTTAGTATAATTTCTGAATGTAAGTGCATATTTCTGTGACGTATGGGCCTGAATTCGGACTTACGTACCAAACTGGCTTACGAACGTCCGCAAGAACGGAACTCGTTCGTAACTCGATAACTCCCTGTAATGCTTGGTTCAAATTACCAGAAATGCAGAACTTTTGGGGGGAAGCAATAATCTCATAAACTTGACCTATGCTCATTCACTGAATACAATGATGCAACTACAATATCTAAAATATGAGTGCCAACGTGTTCATTAGGAAATCAATACAAATAGATACTTAAGTTTCGAGCATTTAAAAGGAAAATATGATGTTATCAGAGATATTATAACATCTATTTCCATTTTGCTTCATATAACAAGATGCTGACACATCATACAATCCAAATTCTTGATATCGTGACACAGATCTGAAACTTGCAGGAAAAGTACTCGCTTACGACCGAACAGCTTACGACAATTGTTCCTGAGGGCGGACATGGAGTAAAGAGGGAATCCTTTGCCCCTGAGAACATAACTAAGTCGCTTTCAAAGGCAGTTTATACAAGGAGAGAACGCTTGCAAATTGCAGCAACGAGACTTGGGCAGCAATTAGGAAGAGCAAACAGGAGTACTCTTGCTATAGTCGTATGGAATGAAAGCAAGTTTAAATAAAAACAATCTGAGATCTCGAGAAGCCTCACAGTGATTCCCTTTGGTCTCGTTCTCTAGCAATAAAAAACATTACCAGTAGTGTACATACTCGAACCTGCGTACATACGTATTGTGAAGTCGATAGAAAAACGAAAATTGACAGTAAATTGTGCATGTATGTAATGCAAGTTCTAAAAACTGAATGCAGTCTCAACAAAGTGCAACCTCAAATTGGGACTTCGTGGAAACAAACGAAAGTTTTAGAGTGGACTTATGTCAATCTCAGAGTCGCATGAATTCAAAGTACATGTGAAACTGAAACACTGTGGAACATCTTGGGAAACCAATTCTGGGAACCATGAATCATACCCAGCCAATTCAGAACCATAAAATAGATGAGGGACATAAATGAAGTTAAATGCTATCAGCCAAGGTTCTCAAAGTAAGTTTTCTTGGTGATACTTATAAACTGAAGTTGGTATAATTGAGACATTGATTTAGCTACTTGCGTGTTGAGGAGTGCAATATTATTGTTTCTTATTTAGAATGTACCTAGCTTATATAAAACTGTTGGCATTTTTAAAATAGTTTTAATTTACAACATGGTTGCCCTATTTGAACAATATTAAGCATATTTAATATTTGTTCAGCTTGTTTAGGAAGTTCCAACTATTTTAAATACACTCATTTAACTTAAGACTTGTTCAGTTGTTATACAGAGTAAGTTATTTACCCACCCACCATTATTCAATACTTTTCGTCATTTTTTTTACAATTTAATGGGCGGATTATTCCTAACTCTTTATATGTTTTCAAGTACGCAAAAAGGAACTTAAAATTCAGTGTCTCAAAATGATAGAGTTAATTTAACAAATTTAACAAGAACATCATGCAAAAAATGAATAAATTGACAAAAATATTTCGACAATTAAAAGTTTCCGTTTTAAAGGTATCGATTAACGTAATTATGCGTAATTTCCATTTATATTTTATGTTCAGAGCATTACAAAGTATTTATACATTAGAATATTCTGGAAAGTTACACTGACAAACATAACGTGGTGCAATACGCAACATCATCTTTCTCACTTTAACGGAAGGTAGTTAAGACAGAAGTGTTCAGTGTTGATTTGAGGTAAAAGATAATTGACTCTCACAAGACCATTAATAGTTACAGCACTAGTCACGAAGCTCATCAATCCCTAGATCCACCGTGCATCATAAAAGGCATTGCGTACCACAAGGTCAAAGATATCGAAAACAAGTCTAGAATAATCACACGGGTTAGGACCATCGTATTTTAATGAGACGCTGCACCTGGACGACGAACAGTACAGCTTAGATGACGGGGCCAAAAAATCAAGCTTGTCTGTGAGATCTAGATGCCATAAAAAACGGAGTTTTTAACTGTTGGTGTCTTCGCCCTTGTGGCACAGAGCGCCTCTTATCGTCAAGAAATTCGAAGAGTTTGTAGCGACAGTGACTAGTCCTGGGTGTAGAAGACTGCCGAATTTGTCACTACTAGCTACGCACAAACTATGTCACAAGGTTCATATAAACCTAAAAGTTGTATTGAAAAGCATCGCGAAAAACTTTGATACGCAAGATATCAGAGTAAGTACTCGTACGATGCAACGTTGTTTAAATAAGAATCGCTTACATGGATATAAACTAGAACAGACGCCTCTCCACAACATACATCATCTTTAAGCACTTTTAAATTTTATCAAAACTTTCTCGGATAAAGAAAATTGCTTTTAGGAACGAGTGCTTTGGAGAGGTGAGACAAAATTAAGTTTTTTGGAAATAATTTTGTAAACAAGATTTGGCGTTAGTGAGGCGAGTCTTTTAATCCCCAAAAACAGTGCCAACAGTTAAGCATGGAGGTGATGGCACAATGTTTTGCCAACAGTTAAGCATGGAGGTGATGGCACGATGTTTTGCCAACAGTTAAGCATGGGGGTGATGGCACGATGTTTTGCCAACAGTTAAGCATGGAGGTGATGGCACGATGTTTTGCCAACAGTTAAGCATGGAGGTGATGGCACGATGTTTTGGGTTTGCGTCAGCTCAAATCGAATTTGTTGTTTAACTATAATCAAAGAAGTAATTAAATATGATAGCTAAACCAAGATAATAAATGAAAACCTCATGTTATCGGAGCAAAATCTTATTTTCTACCGACTATTTAAATTTCAGCACGACAATGACCTCACACAGACGTTCAAATCTGTGACTGTATGGCTCCAGAAAAACTGAATAATTTTGTCATGATCTTCAATGAGCCCTGACTTGAATCCAACACAAAATTCATGGCGTGAATTGAAAGTTCGAATCATTGTCGAACTCCGAAAAAACTTTCAAGAAGTAAAAAATGTAGCCATTGGAATATGAAGTGATATCCTGCAACTAACATGTTCAAAATTGATTGAAAACTATAAAAGCCATTTGATAGAGGTTATTAAGTATTATTATTGTTTTAATATTCCCTTGTTCTGACTGTAAATATTTTTGTCAATTCATTCATTAAATCATGTTTTTGTTATATCAACTGTCATTCTGAAACCTGAATTTTTAATTTCTTTTCACGTAATTAATAACATAAAACATTTGGAATAATACAAATATTTAACTCTAATGAATAACTAGAAGTAACGAGTATTGGTGGTGTAGGAATAATTTTGTCGATAATTGTATAAATTTGTTTGAAGAATACATAAACCAGTTGAAACTTAGAAAATTAATTTTAAAATGAAGCAAATTTTTGATGAAAAATTTTATGCAATGTATATAAAATCAACGTTTACGCTGTTTATTAAAATCCCAGCTTATGTGCAAGCTAGAGTTGAAACAGAAATAACAGGTAGATTTAAACTCTGAAATAATATAATGAGCAAAATAGATATCATAAGAATCTTGGCAAAAAAGGACTTTGCAGAACCTAGCTCTGAGTTATTATTAATTATTCCGAGTAAAATACGATAAAATTTATCTCCTTCAGTTTTCTTAGGGTTCGAGAATGAACTTGCTCGCATGAAATGAAGTGAAAAATTTTAAGCGGCTTTTAGAGCATATTCCACGATGTTTTATACTTGCAAATAAGAATTAAATCGTTCCGTTCTACAACAAAGAAGTGTGTAGCAACCTTATCATAAATAATTTTATCGGAGGAACAGCGATTAATCTTCTTAGCTTTTTAAAAAAGCAGTCTTGAGCGACTTAGTGCACTAAGTTCCATTAGAACACTTTAACGCTTTGCTCGCAAACACTCCGCTTCCGACAAATGAAGGTGCGTATATATTCAAACAAATATCTGTTTTTATTTATTTATGTTATATGGCTTCGGCTCTGCGGGCTCTGGAAGAAAATATTTCAAGTATTTCTCATTGTTGCAAGATTTCCTTCAATAATTTTTTGAAACTGGATTACAGTTACCCTGAAGCAAAAGCTTCATGCAATGCCTCTACTTAATAGGAAAAACAAATTCATCTGTAAAACCCTTTCAAGCCCCTCTGGTGTGGTTGAACTTGAAGGTTTTCTATTTTTTATTCGCAGAAAAGGCTCTTACAGCCTTGAAAAATTGTACGTTTTAATCATAAGAGTAGAATTATTTTAATCTGATACAAGTATTGCAGTGAAATGTTCAATGATGGAATAGTAGCTCAGGACTAACTCCTTTTAAAACATTTCTATCTGACACTTGTTTCTGTACATTCACTCTTCTGAGTCACAATTTATTAATATCTCTGGAGGCCGGCAATATTGTGCTTACGTCAGCCAGCGTTGTTTAATTGCAAATGCGCTACAAGACACAATTCGAGGGCTGCTGTGTTAGTTTGCAGTCTCGCTCATTAAAATAAGCAAGCAACTGTTCTCAGAGAACGTCATGGGACAGCTTATCGCAATCAAGACAACGGACGCCATGACGACTCGATCGTAAACATGGCTCAATTTCGTCTTGATGGAGAATGTTGCCTGACGGATGATATGATTGTGTCACCTTAATTTTAATGCTGACTTCTAGTGTTTCACCATCTACATTAGTGAATTACTGAATACCATCTTAGTTCGTTGACTTCAAGTTAAACCTCGATCAACTTTTTACCGTGTCTTGTTCTTTAGATCTATGAATTTTTTCCTACTAACACGTCATGCACATGCTGCTTAAGAGGGCCGTGATATGCATGAATTAGCAACTTCATACCTCTGAATCAAATTTTACTCATGTTACAAAAGAAAAACTAACGAGAAACTAACCAATAAATGTTAGCAGAAATAAGTACAAAAAGAAACTGCAATGCTCTTTAACATTAGTAGCGTAAGACTACGCGATGCTCACGGGAGGACACTGAAGGGTTGCGATCCACGTCCGTCCTATGGTCTATTCGAGCTTGGCGTCTCAAGTTTCAGAATATTTTAGAGTGCAATAAGGAACTTGACGCAAATAATTGAACGGCATTGAAGGGCTCACTTTCGGAAGTAATATCCGTTGTGAATTGGGCGCAAGGCTCCGTTAAAGGTCCCTAGGCATAACGAAGGGTGCCCGATAACTCTAGTCTCAAGAGCGCCATGGCTGAACTGGAGCAGATTATGGCTACGATATCGAGTTACTCAATTGAACGTGTTAATTAATTGGTTCAATTTATTCGCTTGCAGAAGGAATACAAACGTAGCCCGAAGTGCTAAGGATGCCGCAGGGGTGCGTGGCTTATTTGGTGTTTCGAGTATACGCTGCTTGAAGGCCTCAAGTGAGGAAGCTCGAGGCGTGAATTTGCTATTCTTCAGCACTGGAAGAAAGGGATCAAAATAAAGTAGAAATTTTGGCCTATGTATGCGCTAATTAGAGGTGTCAACATTTTTGTGACTAATGAACTAAATATTTTACGTTTCGAGAATGCGATGCTTGAAACGCTTGAAATGAGTGCAGTCCAAGCGTGAATGTTATTCTCGGCCTTTGGAATAAAGGGCTAAGAATCTAGTTATAAATTCAGTCTCTGTATGTACTTATCTCAGGTAATGGAAATTCTCTTGACAAATGAATTAAAATTTGAAAGTTTTCCATCGAAACACGGCACAAAATGGAATTTAAAGCAGCAAATTAACTTTAGTCTCAGAGAACAGTAAAAATAAACAATTTCAAAATGTAGATGCAGAACTCACAAACTTGACTGTAAATCATGAATCGCAGCTCAACCAGTTTACAGCCAAATAACTGTAGACAAATACATGTTGCATCCCAACACCTTAGACGCATATTTTCTTATTTTTGGACGTAAAATCTTCTTGCAAAATTTCAGAAGCATGAACGGGAGCATATTTCAGGTGAGAGTGAAGTATTTAAGAGCACCAGGTCCCCAAAGGAGCGCATTTCTCTCCCCACGTCTCGCTGAGCTGGAGGCAAAGAAATATAAGCGGTCGTCGGGGGAGATGCAAATGGTGCAAATCCTCGGGGCAAAGGAGTAAGAGTCTCGTGTAAAACACGGAGTGTGTCAGCCTGGAGCTTCTCGTTCCGACTGCAGTCGTCGTCCTGGAGTACAGAATCGTCTCTGTGATGCACTCAACAATACTGAGGTGACTTAGGAACGGAAGTACTGAGCACGTGTGTAGTCATCACAGTGGCTATTCCACTCCGTATCCAGCAACTCAAAATGAAGGCATGTAGATTCTCTTTTGTGATGGAATAAGGTAGTTGCGGTATATCTTTAAAGTTATTGTTACAAAGCCTGGTACCACAGACTCGAGGAACATAAGAAACAGTATTCAGTTTTTTGCTAATACCAGTAACGGACATAAAAGTAAAAAAATATGTTGGAATGAGAAAAATAAATTAGAAAAAGAAATAAAGTAATCTTATGGAAGAGGATGAGAGGCAAACAGAGGAAGGCTGGTAACGTCCCCATGACGGTAGTTAGAGTGTTCTCTTCACGTAGGTTGACTAAAAATGAATGAACACCCAAGCAGAACTAAAAACCCTTAGGTTTAGTGCTTGATTTATTTGTATTTCCCCCTGCTGAACAATGGCAGAAACTGATCTGTCCTGCTCTCATTGATGTGAAATGAGAGCTGATGACTTTTTCATATTCATAGATGCATCCACAAAGTAGTATTTGTTCTGTCTTTAAAATCTCACTAAAATGCAATTGACTTTTAGAGAAGTAAAACAAGGTTGCAATAAAATAAAAGTTACAAATATAGGCTACTTGTTCTATGAACCAAGCTGATATGATACTGTGCAAAGTGATACAGCCAGGCAGCCGCATCGCTGTGATGCTTCAGAGCTGAGGAACAACACTCATATTCAGTTTGTATTCTTGTCATTTCGAGTTCAGCTGCGACGGCATGGAACATTAATGACCAACAGAGAGTGTTAAGAAATCACATCTGATGTAGCGTTAAAAAGGACATAGTAAAGTTACATGCTAGTTTTTGAAAACTTAGTTACTGTATTGCGAGCCCTCAATACATGTACGAATAAATATGCTAGAGCTAAATAGTAAAACTGACACTAAATTTCCAAAATTGCTGTGCATTCTGTAAGGATAAATGATCTTTTACGATAATGAAGAAATTTCAGTCTCACAATAACATTACTGTTCAGTTCAGGAAAATGTGATGATCTGTTTTCAAGGAGACCACGTAAATGCCAACGAGCTGCTTGACAGCTTTACAAGATCTGGTGCTTGACTTGTAGGACGTCTTGGCTTGTAGGACTTCGAAAATATTATCACGTATGTTATAGTTCATTAGCGATTTAAAACTACTAAAACGAAAACAGTGTTAGTTTCAACATCTCAAATCTTATGACCGTAATTCAAATAATTACGACAACATCTTGCGCATGCATCACATCGAACCCTGATTGTTTTATATGCTAATTGTTTGGAGAAAATATTTCAGGTAGCAGCAAAACAGAGGTAAGTTTCAAAGCAAAAGGCTCGAACTTCGGAGTCGAGCTGAGCTAGCGTGCTCTCCCTCTGCACGTCCAGGGCTGCTAGCAAGCTCTAGGGAGTGGAGACTGCCGACGATATAAGCCGGACGCTCTACCTTTTTTACAATTATTAACGTAGCTAATGCGAGGTTTGTTCACGTAAAATTTAACTAACGAGCTCAAGAGAATGAAATGCATTCCGCATCGACTGAAACGTGAATTACACGCTGCATAATTAACAGGCTCAACGTGAAAGCATAAATTTGAGTAGCACGCGAGGGGCTCCACAGGCACAATTGCTCATAAATATAACCTGATGCATAACTAAACACCGGAGACGACCATTTCACAACGTTACAAAACTTACCTCACGAGGCATGAAATACGCTCATTGAAAACTATTACATTTCCACCCTCATAAATAAGGTTTGTTTAATCATGTATTATGCACTCTATGGGTGAACACTCGAATATCACTAGAAGTGTACAGATTTCCGAAGACTCTATAAACATGTGAAACGCGAATAGCGTTGCAAATACCACGGTTCGTTTTGAATGCAGGAACTAAAGTTCGCTCACAGCAGTGCCCAATTTAGATCAATACAACACAAATCTTTTGAAACCAGTATCGCGTCTGTGTGTGGCATACTGAGAGTTGCGCCAGCCGCAAAATTCAGGAATTTACATCAATGTAAATGGAGATCTCAGTTTGGAAAAAAGAAATCAATAACGCTAGCGCTACTCCAGTTAAAATAATCGCTCGAGGTTCTTTCTGGATGTTGCCCCATTCCTCGAATGTTGACTAGTTTTAATGCTGTCTTCTCTCGAACGCTGCATTTTCATTTAAATATTGTATTTTTATTCAGAGGTTGCGTCTTCTTTCAAGTTTTCAATGTCTCTTCATTCAAATCCTAAACGTTGCCTCTTCTTTAAACATGGAATATTACCTATTCTCGTAGATCTAAACAGGTAGTAATAATAAAGATTTAGTAACCATGCTATTACATGAGAACAACATTTCCTCGTTTCAGTTGGCATTTGCTCGTAACTAAGCCTGTCAATGAGCAGCGTAATGCCAAAAGGTAGACGAATGCAAATGATGCTCAAGCACCCTGCATATACTCTGAGGAGCGTTAAGTATCAAATATATTTTTCAGAACAATCTCCTGTAAAGGAATACTCAATTTTTACCCCTTTGGTATTCAAGATAATGTTAAACTCATCAGAACGACAATAAATAAACAAAACTTCAATATTTAAAAAATATGTTCTTTTCATAGTCCATAGCTTTGACTTTTTACCTTTGCAAAAAATTTCACCGTACTCGGACTTTAAACCCTTGCTCCAGAACTCTAGGTTTTTTAGTTTAAATAAAAGTCGTGTCGATGCAAAACACTTCAACTTAGTAGGTTTTAGACAAAGAATATCCACCAACAAACATATTTTGTCACATCATTGGAGTAACTGAAACATGCACAATTTCAGTACTTAACTTTTGATTACTTGGTATTTCGTAACAATCATTGGGCAACAATCACTTAGTGGCAATCAGCAGATCGCAATCACTAGTGTCAATCACTAGTTGGCAATCTTTGGTGTTAATCACCGGGGAACAAGTAGCTTGTAGCAATCAGTTGCATCGTATATTACATGATATGATGCATTGACCGTCACATGATCGTACCGTACGCTCACATGAAGCTGATTACATGACGTTCATCACGTTATGTGCTCATGAAATGATGTCAATCACATGATAATCTCTGATAGAATTATGTACACGAGACTAACAATGATATGCTCTAAATATTATGTTTTATCACATGATGTGCGTCTGTGAGGCGAGTCGCGCACCACTCGCTCCAAGCGAGTCAAGCGGCGCACCACTCGCTCCACGCGAGGCGAGTCGCGCACCACTCGCTCCAAGCGAGGCGAGTCGCGCACCACTCGCTCCAAGCGAGGCGAGTCGCGCACCACTCGCTCCAAGCGAGGCGAGTCGTGCACCACTCGCTCCAAGCGAGGCGAGTCGCGCACCACTCGCTCCAAGCGAGGCGAGTCGCGCACCACTCGCTCCAAGCGAGGCAAGTCGCGCACCACCATGTTTGTCGAGGAACTTCAAAGCCTAGGTCGTTAATTGAGCCGCGCTACGTATCAGCTACGAGCTAAAAAAGCAAAATGCAATTATGCCAACCGTTATGCCAAATAAATTGAGTTGTAACGATCGTAAAAATAATGCTCTACATGCTCAGAAAGACGGACCCAGTATTTTTCAGCACAGCCATATTCTTCGCTGGAATGTGAATTTTTTCAGCTCAAGTTTCTGTAAAAAAGTTATTGCTCTGCAGTAGGAAGAGCTATTTTAGAGAGGACGAGTTATTTATAAAGCAAGTGATCTAGTCCAGTTTTACTAGATTAATACTACTAGTGAGTAAAACGATAATAGTTAAGAATAATTTTTTTCAGAGTTTATGCTACCATATAGGTCGAACATTTATGTTAAGTGACATGAATTTGCACACATCATACTACAGGGTGTCTCAAAAAAATGTACTCACCCTTTAATCGTTGCTAACATGCTGTCTTCTTTGTGTTGCAGGTGTGAGGTTCGAACCTTTGCGAACATGATTCTTTAATCACATTTAATCATGTTCGCAAAGGTTCGAACCTCACACCTGCAACACAAAGAAGACAGCATGTTAGCAATGGTTAAAGGGTGAGTACATTTTTTTGAGACACCCTGTATTTCACTTCGAAAGTTACGTCCTCAAAAATGGTCCAAGGACGCGGGCCCAGTCGTCATTTCATTTTTTCCCCACTCAACAAAAGTCATAGTTTACGAGTACCATTTTCACATTCGGGAAGTTCCAGGGCATCAAGGAGGTTCAAAGAGCATTCAAGATAGAATTCCTTCTCAACCATCTACGTCAGATGTAAAATATCTTAGTATTTAATAGGATTGTGAAGAGATTTATTAAAATAGCTTCAGTTCGGTTTTAGGTTCCCACTGGCAAGAAGTTTGTGGCATTACAGAACCTAAGGACATTAAAAAAAATTCTGAACAAAATTCAAAATCCCACATTAGCCAAGCTATGAATATGTTGGATTTACGCTATGGAATGACGTGGTTAATTCTGAGAAAACATCTCAAGTGAAAGAACTACAAGTGGCACCTGACGCAAATTCTCACTCCGGAAAACAAGGAATCTAGGCTGGCATCCTGCATTTTTTTACTCAGTTTCAAAGAGGACTGGTTCCAGGAGGTAATCTGGTCTGATGAAAAATGGTTTGTTTTGCACCAGTCACTAAAGTAAATCAACAGTTACTGAATCCTAACAAAGCCCCGCACTGTAAACGAGTGCAAGAAGGCTCGTGGAAAAAAAGTTTAGACCTGAGTGGGGATGGTGAATGGGAGAATCCTTGCTGTGTTTTCCTTTCAAAGATTCATCAACTCTGATGTCTTCCAGGAGAGAGTCCTGACGAATACAGTCTGGCATGTAGTTAAGGCCGTGACCACCAGCCTTTAGAATTGGCTTCAGCAGGAAAGGACCAGTTACCACGTGACAGCTCCGTGTCTTCAGTTCTTGGAATCCAAGTTTAGCGACAGATTGATTTCATGTCGGACGGATTAATATTGGCCTCCTATGCCCACGACGTATCCCGTTTTGATTTCTCTTCCTGAGCCCGAGCCATGACACGCATTGTCAAGTGTCAACCAAGTACTCTGGCAGAGTTGAAACGTATTATGAAGCACTTAGGGTTTAAAATCAGGGAGGAAGATGTCAGAAAAATGAGAATCCACATAAAGAAAAGAGCAGAGCTGCGGAGGATGCTGCTTGGAGTGCGTTTTGAATACATGAAGCAATAAACACAAATGACTACCTTATGGTGTATCATTGCTACCCTTGTTTTCTTTAAATGTAGCGAGTAAATATTTTCATGAACTATTGTTTGACTATCACTTTCAGGAGATCACACTGTATTGTGGGAATTGTTCAAGAAGTAGCGAGCGCGAGGAAGCTTTAAGTGATTCTACTAGCGCTTAAATTGCAAAATATTCAGCAACTCTTCCATACGCAGGAAAAGAACGCGCGCTTCATGGTAGCCATGCATCCTGATGCGATCGCCGCTCGACAAACGAAGAGCATCAAAGCGCCCTTAATTGGAACCCAATTGAGTCTTTTGCCTAGCGAGGGAAACCCGAGCGTATTGAGAATCCCTAAAAAATGTGAATGCTTATCTTTCGGGGTTAATTTCATCTGCTTTGTGTGGGAAGAGTGTGTCTTTCGACTTGTTTAATTTGTTACTTCAGGCATCGAATGAAATAATTTTGTTCGTTGTACGTTAGTGAAAATTCTAACACCCAGCCTTTCGTAGTAGAAAAACCGTCAATAAATGAGCCAATATAAAGTCAAGCGATTTGAGAGAACTACGATATGAATGCGCTTCTGCATATCAAAGACTTGCTCTGGATCTGCGCATAGAAGTAGAAATCTAGCAGGGAAGATAATTCTTAGTTTTTTATAAAGGTCATGATTATAAAGGCAGAATAAAATGACGAAGAAACTAAAAAATTTCCCCTCAGATGCTCAATATTTTTCCCAACTTATCACTAAAGCTCTATAATTACTCCAGTTTATATTTTTAGTTAGCTCCTTCGCGCAGGCTCAATTGATACTTTTTCTCTTTCGTACTAACAACCGTTAAAATGAACTCTGATTTCCATACAATCTCAAAATGTGGGTTCAACCTGATAAAAATAAATTGCTCATTCGCAATAAAATCTTCAATAATTTAAAGCTAAGCTGCATAAGATGACTTAACCGACATAGATCACTTCCAGCGTCCATCCGAGTACTACAGAGGCAACAAATAATTTTATCTGTAGTCCTGGAATTACATTATTATACTGTGGGAGTCTGTCTAATTCGATCACCACCAACGTACCGTGTTAATTCTCACGGGCAAACGGTGGTTTCAGGGGACCTGAAGAACGAAGTGCAATGTTGAAGCCATTCCAGTGTTACTATTTGCTGAAGTCACACGTACGTCTCACACACAACGCATGTTTTTGAATAATTTTCTCTACCTGCAAACGACTTTACTCGTGAAGTATGTAGTGCATCCTCAAAGATAATTCAAGAGTCTCACTGAAAGTCCTTGAGATCTTGGAACGCCTGAATCTCAAATGGCGGCCATAAGGAGGCGTGCTGGTGCCACGGCAGCTACTTATGGAGCGCTCCAGGTAATGTTCCTGCTGAGCGTTCCCTCCACAAAAATGAAACTTGTCGCCTTGTCCAAAAAATTGTCGTACGCCATCGGATCACGACAGCAGTAATGCAGTGTATTAGTCGAAGCGATATCACAGCTCTAGTAGCGCAGTAAAATGTCCATAACAAAATATAGATAGGTTTAAGAAAATAATTTAGATTGAAAAATGTAGTTCTGCGGATGTTGAATCACACTCTTATTTTTAAATCCTGTGTTATTGAAATATCAGGTCATTCCATGTGTAATGTCCAATTTTTATTGTTTCATTTTAAAATGTCGAAAGGCATCAAGTAATATTTCTGTTTTTAGACACATTCAAACTCACTACATTTTATGATGCTGGAATGTACAATATCAATTTCAATAATTAACTCTTTAAAAATGGAAGAATTTAAAGAGCATTTGAAACACTTAAACCTTTGGAAATTTAAAAAAGAAAATTCAGCATCTGAAATAATTTGAGATATTCTCTCAGCCAATAGAAGAGAGTGCTCAAATAAAACGATTTACAGAAAAAGGTTTGCAAAATTCAGAATGGAGATTTAAGCCTTTGTGATCAAGGACAAACCGGACTTATAATTGAGTCTGATCACAAGTTTCTTGTGGTATCAAATGAAAATCATGCGGTGTCAGTTGAAAAATCCTTCCATCATTGCTCCATCTGACTACTATTTGTTTCGTGGCGTCCAGGTCCATTTGAATGCAATTACTCTAAAAAGAACACGAGGAAGTTAAACCTGACATAGAATTTTTTCCATTCGAAACCACAGAAGTCTTTCAATAACGGGATTTCAAGCTTGCGACTAGATAAAGAGTGCTAGAAGATCATTAAAACTGCATTGACGATCAATTTTTGTCAAAATGAAAGATTTAATTACGTACTTGATTTCTTTATTCAAATTCGGGCATTAATTATTAATGATTCCTTACTTGAATATAATGTCCTTTACAGCTTATGCAAATATTGATTCTTTAGTGAATGCCATACTCATCTATTCAAATATACAAGTATATTGAAAAACTACAGTTTTAATTTTCTTTACAGAGTTTATCATGAACATCAAATAGGTATGATGTGGAAAAATTAGTCATATCATTTCAAAATAAGGTTTGGTCAGCGCACCTCGCCTACTTCATCATTATTGATACATGGACAGTAGGAAAAACCTTCATCTGTGTACAGAGGAGCTCATGCCATCACTTCAGTAATCAGAGCCATGAAATAAAAAATAGTTTTGATTGAAATTACTTAAAATTAAATGAACAGGTTTATGGTACCTCATATCCTTCATTCCAGCAAGATTGTCAACTTTAGTTCAAGCAAAATATACTTCTAAAACTAAAACAGACATTTGAGTTATGCTGCGGAAGCTTCTCTTACCTGTTGTTATGTCAATGACACCACATAACTGTCTCCATGGCAACGACACCACATAACTGTCTCCATGTCAATGACACCACATAACTGTCTCCTTGTCAATGGTACCACATAACTGTCTCCATGGCAACGACACCACATAACTGTCTCCAAGTCAATGACACCACATAACTGTCTCCTTGTCTATGGTACCACATAACTGTCTCCATGGCAATGACACCACATAGAGCGAGCTTCAAAACTTCTGGTCGTATATTCAATTGTTTATGAGTTACTCAGATAATGAGAGCCAATATCCCTTGTTCGAAGTATAGTGCTGGCTCTTTTTTATCACGACACAGGCATAACATTCTTTGCTTAAAATGGATAGATCAGAAAGTCTTTCGACTTCTAAGACAATCAATTAGGGAAAAAATCCTTCATAAGTAAGATAACAATGAAAACATGGTTGCTAGGGATGTACTGTAACAGCGATCAAAGTTTATTGTTGCTAGAAACACGCATCTCTTTTGAACTCGCCAAATACTCATGTAAGATTCTATGCGAGTCTTTCGTACTCTACATGAGTACGTTTATTCCCTTTAATTTATGAACAACAGTCATAAGTGATTCTAACAAAGGTTGTTTCAACTCTTATGATTCGAACGTTAGAATATGCGCATGAGTTGCTAAGGATTTCATTCAGACATCCATTATTCCGCGGTTCATGAGTACAAACACAACCAAAATCGTGTTCGCATTTTGCATAGGAGTTACGCACAGATTTTCTCTTCTTCCCAAATTTCACCCGTTATCAACGATTTTGTTCATTCTACAATATGTGTCGATTTCAAAGAGCAGAATATAGGAACATGTAAAGCTACACAAGGAATTTTTTTAGGAAACTTTTGGTTAGTTGGGAAGTTGTTTGCGCGGCAGCGAACATGTGCACGCAGCGTAACAGAAACATTTCAACGCCCAGGTAAATTTCATGGCCTGGATGTTATCTGCAGCAAAACTGATGTGAGATCTATCTTGACAGCTGAGCAGTGTGATTCATTTTCTAAAACATAAAATAGTATAGCATTCACACAAAAAAACACTTTGCACAAAAGTGTAATACGTAATTTAAGCGTCACACGATGTTTTAGTAAACTATGTTTATTTTAAATATGATAGTTTGCGTCAGATGTAGAATTTGTTACACAGGAAGAAATTTTCCCTCAAATATTTTAATTAAACTAACTGAATCAATTAGTAATATCTTATATTCAGAGCGGTACAGATGCGGCACTGTGTTGAAGTGTGTGCGGTAAAGTCCATTATTTTAAGTAAGAATTGTTTATATTCGTAATCCCTATAAGCAGTGCAAGAGCGTTCAGCATTGAAGAGTAATATTATACAGTAATATATGAAAAAATGACCACGCATGAGAAAAAAAGGGATAACAGACATATGAAAATGGAAGAAGGAAACGTTAGAAAAGACACGAGAAGAAAACCGTCAGACAAGGGAAAATAGCGCATAATGTTTCTGATTATGACAATACCTGTTGACTGTGCCTCGACTACAATCATTGTACAATTAAATGACGCTGAAAAAAGCATTCATACCAGCGGTACTAACTCAATGTTCACTCAAGAGTCCCACTCGCAGACATGGAGAGCCATACTCCTGAACATATGCTTTGTTCCTTCCATGGAGGTCAAGATTCTAATGCTGCAATTTATATCTAGGAGCAGGGGTGGCCAATCTTATACACATGAAGAGAAAGTTAATTCACCGTGCAAGCTCTGATGTACCGTACTACTCTTCCATCCTCGTCTGCTTCTCATAAAGTAATACTTCTGTTTCTTTTGTCCTTAAGAAAGAGTTGGCAGACTGCCATATTTATAATTAAGACAAAGATGCACTGCAGTACTTGAAGTCATCTAATCTGCCACGTTAGGCGCATATACCTTAGGTGGGTCATCCTGGTGTTGGGGACAAGATGCATTCAGTTCCTGCTGTCATATCATCATTATGCATAAAACTGGAAGCTTGTCAGCTCTTGCACTACAAATTAATTCAGCGCTTACAAATCGCCCAAAAGAAAAACAGTATTAATGTGCTAATTT
The DNA here is from genome assembly GCA_006783055.1 of Trinorchestia longiramus. Classification (NCBI taxonomy): domain Eukaryota; kingdom Metazoa; phylum Arthropoda; class Malacostraca; order Amphipoda; family Talitridae; genus Trinorchestia; species Trinorchestia longiramus. Next base: position 30,084 of record VCRD01000978.1, on the reverse strand, counting down.
CATTCCCCGAATGCGATGTGACACACAGAATATATGAGCGTAAAATCGTAGAGCATTACAAATGAACCTGTATTCATCCAAATTGATAGCTTTGCCTAATATATTCTGTCATTAAGCCTCTATCTTAAAGTCTTGTTCAATTCATACCTACAGTTGAGTTTAAAATCTATTACCAGTACCAGCAAACGCTAACTCTTGCAATATAGATAGAATTCAGTCGTCAGTGTTCTTCAACAGTTGTCACTCCCATCAAAATACCGAACGAAAACCTCACAGAATAAAGGAGGATACTTCAATTAACTCAGCGTATTACAAGAACTCGAGCACAATTTTTGAAGCTCGTCAAGCGAATAGCACAGAGATCGTCGTTTCTTTCACGACCTCGCACTCGTCTGAACTTCTTATGAATGTTACTCGGAACAAATTCAAAATTCCCTCATGCAAAAAATGAACGAGATCTAAAAGAAAACATCAAGTTCTTTGAGAAGAGCTAATTAGAGACCTAGTGACATTTCCTGTCAGTTGCTACTGAGCGTACAAGCAGCCTTCCCTTGAGTGGTCGCTGAAGTGTACGGTAGAAGACCGTATTCTCGTTTATGATCATAAAAACTTGTGATGTGATCAAAATTTCCAAGGTAGATGGTTACCAATGGCTCAATGACATCTTCCTGATATAAATAAGACGCTCATTTGAACGTTAGTTTGCATTTTCCTGTCACACATATTGATTACGAATATGAAGTCAACATGGACTGATTCATAATTTCATTCACTATAAATTATTGTCTTATGAATCCCTATTGAGACGGAGAGTACTTTTCGGGCTTGCATAAGCGTGCAAACTCAGATAAAAAAGCGTGAACAAAGTCAATACTGGAGCTTTACATAAATTTCTGTACGTAATACCGGATATGCTATAAAATAACTGAGAAAATTTCGTACTATCTCCTAATAATTCTGAGCCACAAAAGAAATTTGGGCGAGAGTAGTTTGGAGCAGTTGGCTATAGGAAGAACGTTGAAAGTTTAGTCGTTAACAATATTTGAGATCAGTAATGTATGCATACAAAGGGGCCCAGATTTGTTCGATAGTTGAGAATGACGACCCAACTTGTGGGTGGTGCAAGAAGTGCCTGCCTCAGAACACCCCAGAGACGAGATAGCAGATCTTGGCAAGGTCAAAATATTCGTACACGAACGACGGTATCTCGATGTAGGGTCAAATTTTTCATATGTGAGGGGTTTATAAAACGAATTAATCTTTAAGGTTTGAGCTACTCCACCAAAAAAGCAACACTGTAAAGATTACTGCCGATGTTCGATGAGGTACTCAGCGTAGTTTCTTTTTGAAACGTGCGGCAGGCGCTGTACTTTAGCTAACGGTTTACCATGAACAATCTAAGAGCTATGCAAGCTATTCAATTACTGTAGTGCACCGCAAACACAATCTGATCGTTCAAGTTAACTCCACACCATACTTAACCCTTCAAGCTTAATGATCATTCAGGTTCTATTCAAATTAGCGCGACCATTCAGATTTCCATCAAATACCATCTGATCATTCAGGTGTACTTTTAGCCCCACTTCAACATTGACACTCAAATCAAGCCAAGTCATATCATTTAAACACTATCTGCTTGCTGAAGCATTATCAACTAATTCAAACAAGATCTGCCCGCTCAAACACCATCTGCTCACGAACACAGGCCCGTGATCCTAAACCATCGCAAAGTTCCCCTGTATACAATATCGATCATCCAAACACGATGCACATATGCGTCTAAATTATTTCATGTTCATCCTAATCAATGAAATTCAACCGTTACGAGTGGAAATCTTACATTCAATGCATAATTTTTACAAGTTGAGGCAATTTGATTTGCTAACAGTTTGCTTGCAGTACATTGAAGAATTACATGCTGCTGTGTTTTGCCAACCAGCGATTATACTCGTAGTACATAAATGAATTTAGTTCATCCAAAAATTCGTGAATTCATGCTAAAATGGCAAACACACCAGATTAACAAAACAAAATACGTCAACAGGAGAAACACCACCCTACAAATCGGACACATTTTAGATTATAAACCAGTTTCTATGCAACAAAATGTAATTCATGAGACTAAGAGCATAATTTAGAGTCGTTTAGTGACTGTCCGCCGGACTTTAAAAGAATAGAAGAAAACCAAAATTAGGTAGAATCATCAGTAGGTTAAAATATTTTCAATGTTTTACAAATATCAATTCGCCTGGCACTTGGTTCTGATGCTAAGTACACAACTAATAATTTTTCACGCATGAGCAAGCGTGGCACTTTTGCTCCAGCTCCGCAATAGACGAAACTCGTTCTCATTTTTGTTCTTTTTGTTTTGAGGAGCAGTGGTGTAAAAGGTCGGGATCAAAAGTGCAGCTCGGATTCGTAGGATCCACCATAACAACATTTACTTTTGGCCTCAATGGTAAAAAGTTGGCCAGGTTCTGCACGAGATATTTACAATCCTCGGTAATGAACAAGGAGGTGAAGTTTGCCGAATGCCCAGGAAAATTCCGCTAATGACGAGAAAAGGCTAAGACAATATTTGCTCGGAGTAACTCTTCGTGCGAGGGACTCCAAAGCGAGCACAAAATACGTGAATTTTTTCCTGTCCTGCAACTGCATGCGAAATTCAGCAGAGCTCGACAGCGACACGGTCGCAGTCGCGGTGCATGCCTTGTCGCTGCGATTTTTTTTATAAATGCCTAACCCTCTGATGTTTTAACATGCATCAGTAATACAGTTTAGACTATCAGAAAGATAAAACTCTAGTATGTCTAGTCCAAACGTATTTGATATACGACATACATAGAGTTCACAAATTCAACTGAAGTGTACATTCTCATATCAGATTATTTGAACTATTCATACAAGAAAAGGCAAGTGTATAAAATCAAGTTACTTAATTAGACAACAGTAAAAACACACAAAAAATACTTCAATAAACAACATGTATTGAATTCAATTTTTATCGGACACCGATTAATGCAGAATGATGCACGTTTTCTTAACCTGCTCAGTTCTAGTACTTAATACTGTAAGCTTTGCTCGTCTGACACACAGAGGTGTCACTATCGTGCAAATTGCAACGTCTGATAAACTAGAATACATTCTTATGAGTTGAAGCAGAGTTACGCGTTGCAAAAAGTAGTTTACACTGGTATCAGTTCCAGTTACCGCGAGTAGCAGCTATTTCTAGTGGCAATTACCCTGAGTGTTATTTTCTCTAAGTGACAGTTTCCTCGACGTTAGTTACTTTGGGTGGCAGTCCAGTCATTCAACTGACCAACACTCATAACTCACGACTCGAGAGCCCAGATGAAATAGATGAGAAAACGTAAAAATATGAACGTTAGTACACCAGATACCGAGGCGCTTATTTAGCATCAGTCTTGTACTATTTCTTGCGAATGCGTAATTTTCAAACGACGTAGCCTATCAATAACGCGAATAAAAGAACGAGACTCCTAACTAGAATAGAATTTCATTTAACGCCCCCAAAAAGTTTTCAATGTCTGGGGCTTGTGTCCAGTGCCTCTGTTGAGGAGTGCCGAGCATCTTAGGAACACCAACGATGACGTTGGAAAATAAGCGCTACTCTACGAGGAGTCCGGGAAAACCTCGAGCTGGAAAGAGCAAGGCAAGGAAAAATCTGACTTTATAAGTAACAAAAGGATTGCAGGGCATCACGTTTGTCAGGCAGATATTTGTCAAAGTGCTGGCTAATCAAACGGAGTGGTTTGCGCGTACAGACAAATAACTATCGTACAATTAAAGTCTTTCATGCGAGAAAACGTTGCATTTACTTTCATACTGTTGGCTTAGAAGTGAAGTTTCCATGTCACGAGTTAGAAGAGTAACAGGAGCATGAAAGTTTTACCAATTAATGAAAACTTATTTCCCTTAGAAATCGTTCATTGTTTCAGTAGATATTACATTAGAAATACTGTGCAAGATCTGAAGTGTAGAACCACTTAAAATGCAATTTTCAGCCTGAAATTTTTATCATAGAAAATGTGATATTGGATGATTAAACAGTCTGCTACTAATACACTTACAGGAAAACCATTATCTCGATTTAGTAAATTCCATTGCAACATGTGTACGCACAGTGTTTTTATCCCATAATGGATCATTCCACATTTCATGTATTCATGAGTGCAGTAATCTCTTGTAAAGCGTCGGCGTTTCGTAAAACACGGTAACCTGCTGGAGGAAATAAGATACGATGCTATTCCTACATCTCAACACCTGGCTGTGTTAAGACGTCACAAAACTGGCAGCTCTCAGGCTCGTCATCGACACCGTGACTGGAGACTAGTAGGCAACCTGTAGATGGCTTTTGCTCATCACTGTAATTCATTTTTTATATAGGCTACGATGTATTGAACCTCTTTATGCCATTCAGTAATTCAAACATAGACACAAACTCTTTATGCAACCGAAAGTCATTGAATTGAAACTCATTTTCTAATTTTCATCAAGTTTGGGTAAGACTTGAAAGTTTGTTGGCAAAATAAAAATAAAAGCCAACTTTACAGCGTCCAGTCACAAAAATAAAACGACATTGAAGTCTTCAATGAATGTTGCATTATTGACGCATTGGGTGTAAACATGCGTGAAATATTTAATATTTCTTCACTAGCATATATTTATAGATAGTGCAAACACTTCTAGAACAGCTCCTCAATAACAGCACTCACGCTGTGCGTAAGTGATCAAGTGATTTTGATTTTCTGATTAAGCAATTTGTAGAGAAATTTCGTCTTTCTAAATAGGCCACAGGTGCTGCTATTAGAGGCTGATACTGAACATTCATTTCCAATTTCAAGAAAAATTTGACGGAGTGAAAAAATGAACAGAGTGAAAATATTCGTTATATTCGCAAGTACCTCAAAATTTTAATGACTCATATTTCTTTTTTCAACTATTAATACAGATTTACAGATTTTATATAAATTTCAAAGATAAATTTAATATTAGCCTACCATTTTTTCGTTTGTAAAGGTAACTACGCATTGCATCTCGGCAAATGCATCAGTTCCGCCTCTCGGATATCCGACAACAACACAGCGATGGTAACAGCTTTGTTACAGCCCGACCACCCTGGGTGACCAAGGGTTGCTGCAATGTAACACGATGCAAAGCCCTGTATGCCATCAGTAATAACAATGATTGGAACTTATAGAAACTTTTCGAGAGCTAAAACGAAAATTCGACGACAAAATGCTTCTTTCTCGGTCTAGGTGTAGGGAAATGAGATGGTCATCCAGCCATTTCATTTGAATCACGAAAATTACATCATGAAACACAAACATCAACTATCAGGCACTAATGGACGAAAGTAAAACAATTGGGTTTCCTTATTTTTGATTATATCTTATATCTGGATTCTAATTGTTTGTAACGCTTTCCTTTTCGTGAATAACACAAAATTCACGGCCTGCATCAAACTTAATACCAGTAAATCAATGAATGAACCAAGGAATATAAATAGCTACATTTTTTCACAAATGTTAACAATCAAGGAAAGAATATGATTTGGCGTGAATGTTAAAATCACTAAGACTGTCGTAAGAAGGGCTTCCAACGGAAACAGAACAGAAGCAGATAAATAAAATAGAACGTAGAACATTTACACAATTAATATACAAACGTGTATGTTTCAGTTGTACTTACAAATGAACATTTGCTAAATAACTGCAAAATTGATCAGAACTACATAATTGGGAGCAACTTTAAGAACGCGCATCAGTCACAGTGTTTATGAACTACTGATTTCTTGATTGTGTCTTGCAATAATTTCAGAAATACGCATAAAAAATGGAAATGTTCGATTTGAAAATATTCATTTAAAATTCCAAAAATACAATGTTCAAAAATGTCAAAAATTTAGACGTTAACTTGATTTAAGTACAAACGCAAGAAATGAAAAATATGAAAAAGTCGTGCAAGAAAAGCTCTGGCAAAGATTTTCTACACGTGCAGCTTAGCTAGTATTTCTAGTAGACAGAGGTAAATCTAACGAGAAAACGTATTTCCTTTTGTCAATTCTCTCATACCATTCATTAAGAGAAAACGAAACTTTTCCTTTCTGTAACATTTTTAATAGAATTTGTTGGATGCAATATCAATGCTCTGTAAGAAACACAGTCTGTTAATTCATAAATTCAAAACCAACTACAAGATCTACGGTAAGACAGCGACAGCCCAGACGTATTTGTCTAGAAGATACAAAGATATTAGAACTACAGAAAAAGAAAATCTTTGCAGATGGAGGCTACAGCAGAGTAGAGTGCTGGGAGTGGCCAAACACAGATCTCTGCAGCGACCGGTCCCAAGGGATGAAGAAGCAGGAGCGAAATCACCGGACGCTCAGGAATTAAAGTGGAGGATTTGCTCCCGCAGAGGTGATGGTGAACAGGTGGTGATGGTGGTGATGAAGAGGAGCAAGTAGGAAGGATCACACAGAGGGTGGGCCTCCACACAAGTGAGGTTGTAGGAACACACCTCGCCTGTATGGAAACACACCCTCGGTGTGATAGGCACACACACTGCCAGCGTCCACGCAAGTCGTGTCTGCAGATGCGCTTCAAGCAACACCGTGCTGTTCGGTATGGGCACCGTAAGGCAGTGGTTCTCAAGGTTTGAGCACCGTGAGGCAGTGGTTCTCATGGTTTGAGCACCGTGAGGCAGTGGTTCTCAAGGTTTGGGCACCGTGAGGCAGTGGTTCTCAACGTTTGGGCATCGTGAGGCAGTGGTTCTCAAGGTTTGGGCACCGTGAGAACATGATTCTCAACGTTTGGGCCCTTTAAAGTACTCATTATCAGCGTTTGATCACCGTATGATACTGGTTTTTAACGTACGATTCTCTACCACCGAAATAAGGTATCTCGTGGTACGTGCTTTAAGCTACTAAAGTATAAATTATTATTTTCATTTAATTAGCTATTTGATTATTAACTATTATTCATTAATTATTTGGTATTTATCAATTATTCGTGTGCCTCCAATTGCTATCCACAATCTACCGCCAGAACCTCACTGGCCGTGCCGTTGACCTACTGGTTCAGAAGCACTGCCTGCAGGTAATTATAATACACAACAACGGAGGGTAGCCAGAAGTCATCGCAGTGAGCAGATTCTTCAGAGAAACCCTACACCCGAAGCGCAGATTTCTGCTCTTATGCAAGAGTTGAAATTTTCAAAGTTGAACCAAAGTGAAGTTTCTTGAAATGACAATGGATTAGGAAAATTCGCTGAAAAAGGTTGAAGAACCGAAATGTACAATTATAGAGACAACTTGAATAGGATTAAGTATTTTCTACGAAGGTAATAACCCACAGTCACAAGTTACAAAAAAAAGAGAGACAGATAATCTCAAAGGCATTCGAAAAAAATTAGCTCTAGGATGAATACAAGGAATGCATGTATAACAAATTTCAACATATGTAGCGAAATAGGATTCTTTACACGAAACTATAAATGATATATTTTTTCAGAGTAACAAGAAAAAAAATTATTCAGATGTCCAGCAATAACGTCATACGTAATACAGCAACACTTAATTTTTGCTTTACTCTACATAAACCTTTTCAGAAGAAATCAAATTTGTCGCAAAGAAAGTTATAAAGCAGGATAGAAAATTCGTCCAAAAGAGGCTACTCGAAACTAAATACATATCGTAAAATAAAAACAATTTTATGGAAGCAAAGTTCCGTAAAGCTAAGCCTTGTTCAATTAAGATGAGAAATACGGTACTGTTAATTCAGTAGATAAAACATGAGAGAAACTACTGAGCGCGGAGGCCGGCTAAAGAGCATCATCAAAGCTTTGATTGCGTTTAGCAGATCATTTGAGTTTGCTACTCATAAGTCTATTTATCATAAGTATTATTTAAGTTTACTTATCAGTCTACGACCATTTGGGTGACCTCCTACCTCGTTCTCTCAAGACGACCAGAGGAAAAACAGCACGTTCAAAGTTCACTCTCTAGTTATAGTTTGAACTGCTTGGCATTCAGGCCGTCAGTGGCTATTGACTTAGCTGCAATTCATACTAAGTCAATAAAGTTCCCCAGAAAAAGTTGACGGCAGCCTCACAACGACGGAAACAAAACATGAGAACTACGAGCGATTATGAGCGCTCTACATTATGCTCAAAAAATGCCAGGCCAAATTCATCACAAAATACGTTTCATTTCGCATTAAAAAAAATTCCGAACAGAGTTTCAGAAAACGGTATTTTAAGCCTCTGGCAATGCACCTGAATCAAAACTAGACAAATGTTGATCTTTTCGTAGGTCTCAGAATTTAATTTGCATTTAATCAAGGAGGTTAAATATTCATCAAGAGAGGAAGTTAAGCAAAGAAGCCAACAATCCGCTCAATCCTCAACTGGAAAATTAATTTTGTCACTTGAAAAAGGTTCAACTGAGTATGAAAAATGAGTGTGGCTTTATTGGTTTAAGAAATCTGATCTCAGAGACTCGAATTAAACAGCATCGTCAGAGAGCAGTAGGAGCAAAGCAGCATCCTGAAAAATATTTTTAAAGGACTGAAAATATTTTTGATACTCATCTTTTTTACAACACATCTGTTTTGGTTCTATGACAATTCAGGAACTTCTTCCTTATTATGATAACAGTAAATTAATTGTTAATAGTGCGCGTGGTTCTGTTAACATAGCTCTTCCAATGCCTAATGTAAGAACTCTCTCCCCTTCACAACGGCTAAATAAATTGTTTATAATGTATATTATTTTCCCGGTAACACGGTGTTGCTCCTTCATAATTAAAAAACTCTTTTCATTTAATCATAATTACTTGTGAATAAATAGTCGATAGCCTATTAGGTTGTGTCGTCACGACTCATGTTCCTATCATTATTTAGGAATTGCTATTTATACAGCTACACATTTCTATTTCTCTTCTCGTTACAACATAATTTACGATAAAATATAAAAACTGTATTATATCGCATAGAATTATCGTCGTCACGCTCCTACTTTTATTCCAGTTATAATGTAATTTACAAAATATACGATCTGTATTGCATTATATGTACTTGCGCATTATCTGCTCAAAACGTAAACGGTTTCACAGTTGTTACGGTTTTGCTTTACTAATGTAATACATATTCTCCTTTTTTAAACATTCATAAAATAATCTCAATGACAAGTTAAGCTGGGAGAAATGGAAGCAAATGGGAGTCGTTCTTAGAACTCACTTTCTCTCTTCTCAGCACAGAGATAATTTTATCGAAGATTTTTGATTAGAACTGACGCAAGAAATAACAAGGCTTGCTCAATTAAATAGTTTGAAGTTATACAAACATGTATGCTGCAGTACAATAAGCTTTACTAGCATGCACAAGTTCAGCGCTACACAAGAATTGCTGTAGTTGTTGGTAATTGTGATATCTCACATTTCAAGATTGCGAACCAATTAAAGTCCTTCACCCTAACTTTCAAACAGCTCAGTAGAATTTAGTATTGAACGTTGCAAATTAAGTTTTATTGTAAGACTTTAGAGTTCATAAAATGAAGAACATTTTCTGTTTCTAGCTAGCAAACCACAATGGCATTTGCAAAAAAAAACGCAGAAAATCTCGATTCAATTCCGAGGCAAAGTTCGATTTTAATTTACCGATTTACAGCCGACGTAAAAATCTATTCTAGATTTTTAGTTTCAATATAAACGTATGAAAAAAAACGACGCCTCATAAAATGCAAGAATATCTGAGCAGGTTTCAAGGCAAACCAATTCAGTTTTACGTTTTAATGCATATCATATGCCATTCGTTCGTAAGATAAAACTTTCTATATTCTGCTGTTAGTCGGAAAGCAGTTATTAGTCGAGCAAGGCGGTCAAAGAAAAGTTCTGCTACATTAATAATGAAATACAGAATACTTCAAAATGAAAATCTATAAAGGTTTAGGATTTACAGAGGCATATGAAAATTATTACGGTACGATACGTATATGTACATAGTATATTTTCTAAAGCGATTTCATAAATGACTCGTTCAGCATCGGCAGCACTGGGGTCATGATCAAATTTGCTAGAAAATGAATACTCTCATAATTCTTCAGGTCTTACATATCTAGCACGATTATTGCGCTGAACAGTTCAGTGTATTGATGAAAGTTGCGCCTGTCTAGCATGAATAATAGGATCTACAGCTAGAAAGATTAAGATACAATTTATGTGTTTACACACGTGTATAAAAAGCTCTTGAAGCTCATGAGTTTAAAAACTGGTGCGTGTGTGAGTTAAAAATTGTCAATTTACCAGTACTTGCAGTACGATCAATTTTAGAAGCAATATCTTTGCTTTGTATCCACTGAAAGTATAGATAATACGAGTTTATCCAGATTACAGGTGGAATCTGGTAGGCCTTGTAGTTTCAAGTTAAGATAGCAAAACACCTGAAGCAAGAGAACTAGGAACTTGCACTACAATATCCTCCTCTGATACAACAATTTCTCTGCTGATGTTGGGGGACTATGCCCCGGTGTATTGTAATTTAACTTGCATAAAGTGAATACATTGAGCATATCACTCCGTATGGAGGAATGGTACGGTTCTTCATACACACACGCTCGTCAGGTGCTCCACTACACACACAGAAGAGAGCATGAAATGAATAAGTGAATCAGCTTCCTGTTCATACCAATGACGCCAGGAAAATAAAAATTAACGTAATTTTAATGATGGAGCAACGCCGTAGATTAACAGTACAACTGAAAGAATTCAATTTTTTTTCAGCCGTGGTACAATTGTGCTGATGCATCCGCAGTCTCTGAAAAGTTGTAACACCTAAACAAAGACTCCACTGCTTTACACTGCAACCCTTGCTGCCAGTGTGTACATATACACAATGCTTCTTTATTTACGCCCTTGCCTTGAGTCAACAAATGCTTACTAATGATAGTCGGTAGGCATGTGTTTCAGAACAAGTGTGAATAGTAAATAACGCTAATAAAGACGTTAACAAATGGGCAAACAAGTATATTATGAAAAAGCAAATTTCGTAGGTAATATTTTTAGAAAGAGCTGTTATTATCCTTATCATCACAAGATGAAGACCTAGTTTAATAAAATATTTAGTGGGAGCTATAACTTATAAGCACAAAATAGAGATCGAACAGGCAATAAATATTTAGCAGGAGCTGTAGCTTACATAAAATCGCAAAATAGGGACTAAAACTGACGGAGGGATGCAATAATACTAGTGAAAAACAAAAATTAAATAATTTTAACTCTAACAACAACAAGAGTCAAGCAAATTAAGGCAAAGAATTAATAGCACAAGTAATAAAAGAAAGACGAGTGCAGACTACAGGACTCACCGTTACTGAGGATCTGGTCATCGGAAGTCTGTCCTGGACACATGTACAGCACGCCGAACTTGAAGTTAACGGAGCCCTCCTGCTCCTCCAGTAGAAGCAGGTCCTGCCCACAACCAAAACAACACTTTATTCACAGGAGTTCAATTGAATGTACCTGTCCAAATTGTTATCTAGCCTCACACAAAATGAAGCGCCTGCATTCGTGTAATTGTATGAATAAAACTCGCATGAAATACGCCATCAGTACAATTAAGACATTTGTGATGATGTTCTAGAACAATGTTTCTCAAAGTTTTCACCGCCCTCTTAGGACACTATTTGATTTTCCACCGCCCCCTAATGATTATATTACTGTATATTATACAGTAATATACGCCCCCATTCAAGGCGTACCCTCCTACCGCCCCCTTGCATTTCCTCAACGCCCCCAAGGGGGCGGTACGGACCACTTTGAGAAACACTGTTCTAGAACATAGGTTAAAAGTCGACATTCGATGAGAATATTTCAGTTTGAGCGCAATGAAATATTCTTAAAACTTGGACAAATTGCTTGGCATAAGTAAAATGGAGATACTAAAAATAAGCATTGAGCTAAAAATAAGCAGCAAATCCATCATAGATGTCTGAAGCTGGTTAAGGTTCTGTCAAAACAGCCGTTGTAATCGATAACATTTCTGATTTTATAGAGAATAATTTTAGGATCACCATTGAAACTCATGACCATGTTTTGATTTGAGCTTGTAAAACCTACCAGTTCGAGTGCTTGAAATCATTTTTTATCGACAGCTTGAGTATTGTATCCACTGATTCCAATCTCTCCTTAGTAATTCAGAAAAATACAGTTTTCCCTCCCTGAATTGACGGCTCGTGAAGAGTATTATAATCAGCACGCAATACCGTTTCCAAATGTAGTATTCTCATTAAGTGCGTGAATCTTTGTCCATGACTCCAGTGCATGGTTTTCCCTTGAGCACTGCGGATCCATCGTGATCTCCATTAAGAGACCACATAAGAGGTGCTTACAACGACCACCCGCCAAAACACCCCTAACCTATTCAGTCGAGACTCAAAGTTTCCTGCGCAAGGACTCGGAGCACAAGTTCCCTTTACAGCTCAGCGATGGCAGGAGCAAAAGTTTGTGTACAGATAGAACAACTTTGTGTTTGCTTGAGGAAGCGATCTTGAAAGTGGAACATTGCCTTCTATATCAGACTAAATGAAAAGGATAGCTTCTAATTGAAAAAGTTTTATTTAATTGATAATAAAAGACTTCCACTACGCTCTCATTCGATTTCAGTGTACATTTTTTTAAAATAAAAAACTTGTAGAGGCTAAACAAGCATTTTGAAAAGATGAAATCAAGAAATTGCAGTCTTTAGTGTCAAATTCACTAGATGAAAGAAGGAATTGAAGAGTAATAATGTCAAACTTCAACTGAAAACTTAATTGAAGACTCAAAACAAAAATTACCACGTAAATTTATGTGCGCTGCGGCCAAAGATGCACGAGTTATTATTCAACCTATTTTCAGAATGATTAAAAGTTTAATGAGAACTGTTCTGAATACAAAGTTGAATTTACCACTCAGTGAAAAAAATATATATGATCAACTAGTTATAGATTTTTTGGAAATTTCAGTTTAAAAGCTAGCGTTGAAGTTATGACTGGAGTCTCCTACTGTGAAAGTCTGCTTGCTAGTCCGTAGAGACCGAGCGTTCGTCAGCCAATTGGCGGAGTGAAACTTTAGGGGCATAAAATCTCAGCCAGCAAGGAAGTGGTTGAGAAGTGAGCGCCTGCCAGGAAATGAGCAAAGCTCCGACCAAGAGTGACCG
>VCRD01000978.1:0-16664 GCA_006783055.1 Trinorchestia longiramus | reverse complement strand
CACAATTGATAACAAGCATCACACAATTGAATTAAATATACTCGTACTTTGAAGATAACGTAACCTGATGATAGCGTAAATACAGAAACACAAAGTCTCATGAAACTGAAGAACAACGGTGTAGTTAAATATCAACGCAATAATAGCAGACCATTCGACGGTGTTATTGAACCTCAACCAATGGAGAGTAACACAATATAACAGTGATTCTTAAATATTTTTCATATCCATTACAGCATATGGATATCAAACCAAATTACTCGAAATGAAGCACGCTTTTGAAAGTCAGTTTGAAAACACAAGCGAGTATGATATAGTTCGAAAGATATCAAGTACAGTAATTATTACTTAGAGGAATTTACGTTTATATTGAATCATATTCCAAAATGTCTCGTAAGAATTGTAACTTCACAGAATCTTGGTTTTTCACAAGCTTGAGAAGCCCTCATTCCTTGGTCGTGTTTTAGTCACTCCAGACAAATGACTATCGTTGCATCCCAAGTTGGTAAGACATGTGTATTTCATTTCCGTTACTGAAATGTAAGAACATGAAGGAAATTTTTTACATACGGGTGTACAATATAAACAATTCGAAGAACAATCGAACGAGTTTTGAACCAAACCGAAGTTGTCGCTCTGCTCTGCTAACCGAACAAAGTCATCATAAAGCTGGCATATTTCTAAAGCCGTCCCGTGTAAAGGCCTGAACTTGCATTCAACCCGAGAAGCAATTTGTTGCTTTGAATGGAGTGCAGCCTTACACGGACGTTCTCGCCTATATTGCCGTAGATAAATACTCGCTGACATCTCGGTGGTTGCGCAGGAAACCTCTACGGTTTCGAACCTTTTGGAAACCGTACACATTCTTTTAAATCCAAACCGGTTGCAAAGTGCTTCGTTCGTACATACACAAGCAAAAACAATTCGATGCAAAGCCGATGATATTTGTATTCGTTGCACACCTACAGTAGCATCGAGCGTCTACACAAAAAAGTTCATTGAAACTCTTAAAAGTACAAGCCGCCCTTGCGCATACTTCTCTTGATAAAAAACCTGAAAACAATTTACGAGTTTGAGTGTAGAGTTCGCTCCAGTAACAGACAAGTGACATACATTCAAACGAAAAAAGCTATAGGTGATGTAGTTTTTTAAGTGATTACATAAGTTCTAATATAAAAAGAGTAAAACTTTTGACGAGGTCGGTTTGAACACTCCGAAACTGGTATTCTGCATGGAATTGAGATGAGTTCGAACAAACTTGTTTCCAAAGTGCAAATTTAGAAAACGTATAATTTTGTAAATTATTCTTAGCCAAAGTCAACTTAAGCAATTCAGGATTCATATGATACTCAGCGAATAAAGTGTGGTTCAAGATGTCATATACACCACAAACAGACTGATAAACTCAGTCTGGTAAGTGCAAGCACAAGGTAAATAAAGGCACAGCATTGAATTACGGAGAGCGATGGCACCGCACTGTCAAATGGGATGGCACAATTTTGCAAAAGAGAAAAAGAGGCTAAAATTGCTTAGGCCAATCCAGGTTGAGAGCTCATGTCAAAACTCAAGAACAGGAAGAGCTGTGCCATGTAAGGCTGCTTGGGACCGAGCTCCCTCATTTGCATATAATATCCATATAGATCGCCTCAATTTGCACGGAAGGAATTCATCACATTCTTTGTATGTTCAAGGTATTTTTAAGTTCGAGATTGAAATAAAATCAGGGAGGCAGACGGCAGGAAAAAGAATCATTCGTTTGATTTTTATTTGCCTAGAATAACAGAACTCGAGAGAGGCAGACAAGAGATTAAATACTATTATTTCCCTACGTTAATATTTGAGAAGCTCTTGGCCAGAGTCGGTCTCTTAAAGTGAATGAAGTGTTCCTCAAAAAAAAAAACTTAGGCCCACAGTCGACTTCTGCAACTTCGATTTCGAGACGGACGTATAAATACGTTTTCATATTCCTATTGTTGTCCCATCTCCGCGCCGGAGGACAAGGGTTGGGGCGGACATGCTCAAAATAAAAAAAACATGCATTAAAAGCTCATCTGAGCTTCCAGACACAAGAAACATTGCGAAGGAGACAGACAAGGAAAGACCAGAAGAATGCCCAATGTTGGTTACAAAAAATGGCCTAATATTCGACCGACCTAAAAAAATGTTTCACTTAATTGCTGAAACTCTTTAATGCCCGAAATCTACCGAGACAATTTCTTGACACATGAAGAACGTAAAAATCTCAACGTGATAGGAAAGAGTTTATTGGCACATGGAGAACAAGTTTTCTAGAGTTAGCATCTTATACGAACGAAACTTGTTGACGAAGCAACGTCTTTATTCGCATCTAAACTAGCTGGAGTCATGAGGGGACTAGTGGATTAAATTGTCGTTAGTGGCTTTATGGATTAGGACATTGAAAACAATCTCGATGTATGGTAAAAAAGGTCATGTAATTGCTTACCCCGTCTCCACTCACTTGACCTCATTTATCTGATATTGATTAAGTAAACTCGTGTGCTGTAAGAAAAGTGGTACTGCCGTCCTATTGACAAAACAGTAAATACATTTTTAGGTTATTGCAAAATTTATACGAGTAAAATGCAGGTTTCCCACAACCAATCTTCGCAAGGTTTAGACGCATATTTGACCACATTTAACGGCCACACAATGCAGCTCATAAGTTACTTGTATCTGGGTGTACGTTAGGTTGGATCCAGAGGATGTCAGTAGTTACTGCCCCCTCAGAGAAGTAATATTTATGGTTCTCTGTCTTCGTTCTTTCAGAACCTAAACTAAAGTAACAAAGTAAATCAAAATAAACGTCCCTTGAATTGTAAAATAGAAGCAAGTTTCGAAAATCTAATGATAATTAACTAGTGTTCCTAATTTTGCACCGTAATTCATTTCTGAAATATGTAATGAGAACAAACTAACTGTATGTGGAATCTGATGTTTATATATTAGTAAAGTAATTAATATTTGTGTAAAAACTGCTATGGGAACAAGCAGCTTAACACATTATCTTGAATAGCATTTGAATTTTTATAGACAACTGACCTTTTGAAGCTCAGGGGCGAAGACCTCCTTGGGGCCCTTCTCCAGCCTGTCCATACCGGGAAAGTTGCTGTGGGTTAAAAGAAACGTCATCAAGGCCTTCACAAGATCTCGATGGATTGCTCGTAAAACTTAGCTTGTGCAGGAAGGCATATGTGGCCACAATTAATTAAGATTCGATAATTTAAATATGACATTTTAGTTTCACCTAGTGAAGCATCTGAATCGAGAGTAGGTACAAAGGATAAATGCATTTGAAAATATCTTGATATTAAACAAAGACACATAGACTACAAAACAAATATCAACATTTATCATTAATTTATTCGTATAGATCATCCATGAAAGAGACTATCTTGTAGCTTTTCTAACGAACAACAAAAAGTTCTTTCTCGAAAATACAAATTGGATTGGAGTTGACCTCTACCTCTTATCATGAAAGTCAAGGCTAACGATACATTAGCCGTGACAAGAACACATTACACTCTAATATATTACGTCAAGTAATGCGAAGTCAAGAAATTTATATACATTTTTTGTACGTGAGCTAAACATAAACCGTAACTCATATTATACGTTACAAAAAATATTAAATACAATTATAATCAAGGAAACCTAACAACAGCAATAGAATAAATCCAAAAATGATGTAAATTTACAATAACATTTACGTATAATAACGGTGGGACCTTTTATAATCCTTTCAAGGACACTGAAGAAATGCACTTGAGTTTTTTATAGAAATCATTGATTGTCTCTGCACATATGTATAGTGTTTAACTTTAAAGCTATTTTTCAACTATTTCGTCTTCACTAACACAATCACAGCTATAATCCTTATCTACATAAACACACACAAGCACAGACACGTACTCAATACGAAAAGTTTGGCCTCACCTGACTATCTGCTTGACGGTCATGGGCTTGTTGGGGGAGTAGCTTAGGCAAATCTTCTGAGCGCCCTGCAAGAAACACGCAATATACGTCAATAAATAATGAATCGTGAGCTCTCAAACGTACAGGAAGGACATCCTCTATCAATAAGAAACTTTATGCCCCGCAGCAGACATTCACTTATTGAATAATAACAATGAAGGTCTGTGCCACCTGTGAGAAGCAAGCAAATGTGCATTAAAACCAGGCTTGCTCCCTGTTTTAGTTTTGTTACTGGCGAGAGACTATGTAATATGAGAAGCAAAAGGCCTTACTAATAATTATAGGCAGGATTCAAACGTTTTATTCTTCGACGTGAATTTGATTGAATCTTCTTTCTCAAATCGGAAGAAGTGTTCCAAATAACGAATTCTCTGAGAAATGAAACTAAAGAAGCAAAAAACAATTCCATCACTCTAGCGCCCTTGCAATCTCATTGATGCTCTGGACGGGGAAGGAATTTTTGATAAAGAGAAGGGAAGCAGTGAAAATTTCCAAGCATGATGAAATACACATAGGCAATACATTTGAAATAGTGGCTGATGAGAATATTAATGTTTTAAAATTTATACATTCTGGTAGAATGACGTTCGACCGCCGATATATTATAGTTCTAGACTCTAAAGTATACTATACATTCATTTAGGCCGTAGAACGTCATTTTCTTTGCCAAAGATTTTTTATTTCAGTGACAGCGCATCCTTGTAATCCTTTTTCAAAAGTTGCATTCCTACAACTTGAAGCGAAGAGCAACGTGTTGGTAGTTTCTGCATTCTGTGACGGAGTAACAAATATATGACTGCAATTTGCATACGAAATCAACTCACTGAACTTCAGACAACTGACTCTGTGTTCAAAATTCGTTTAAGGAAATAAAAAGGCTTATCTTCTTATTCCAGCATGGGTTCCGAGGACCTTTAGATGTTTAACTCCTACTTCAGGAACTTGAGAAAACATGTTGACTCGCACTCTACAACAGCCCGTGGCCAAACCATTCACAACCCTCTGTTTCATTACAATTCAATTGAGTGTACAAAATTTTTGTGCCACTTTGAAGCATCCGGGACTACCACATGCCTGCCCAACTTTTGAACTCATAACAATTTTACAGCGAAATTCAAGTCGTTGCAGTGCTCGCTGCAGGTCCGATTCGTCTTTGAACTTTTAGTGATAAGGTACTTCATTTTTCAGCCAACAATAAGAGATTGATATGCGTATTTAGCTTAAAATAAGATTTTCGTACATGTAAAGACAAACAGTATGTTTTTCAATAGGAATATCCGGAGTAAAAGTATTTCTCCCATATCCCTGTAGGTAAGTAGCTCTATGGTAGAGCATTACTATTGCTGAAGCCGAACGACACATCTCTGATCTACACACAAAATCCAACTTATGAGATGGAAACTTCCATGTCCACTCTTTGGCTAAAGTAAAAAAACATTCCTAGTCATTCCAGACATTCCGATTGAGTCCGTCCAAGACGCCACTTCGATTTCTACCTCACAGTAGCTTCCAAAAGATCAAACACTGTAGGTTCGTTCATTGAACTTGATTACATTAGGCGGAAGAGGAGAAGCAACTGAAGAAGCGATATTGAGTCGGTGCTTTTGCTCGATGCCCTTTACGGGCGGAGTTCAAGAAGAGCACAAGCAGGCTGGCGCTTATGGTGAAAATATAGCCCCTGCTAAAGACAGGAAGGAAAAGTTCAGTGTTCCAAGGAAGATGAAAGGATAGCTTTACGACTGGAGTGGTTCAGGATATGAGCGTGTGATTGCGATCCACGGAAAATATGAAGTCTACCAAAGTGAACGTGTAAAGCTGGCGGCACACTCGGCAGAAGAGCTAAATTGTTCTGATCTTTGAAGTGACAAAAATGAAGCGAATCCCTGGAGCTATCTGACGCTGGTAATTCCCTCAGCGATCGATATTAGGCGATGAGCGAGGGAAAAAGAGCAGCACATTTATTGAGCGACAACTGTACCACACGGTGACTTCAAAAGGCCTTGACATCAGTTCTCCCCAAAACTATATGGACATAATGAACCGAAATTAAATTGGAAGCTAAAGAACTTTTACGTAGACCCCCTTTGAAATTAACATAATGCAAGCCATTCAACATAGCTGAAGAAATATTGGGTCTGACACGGCTAAAAATACGAGCAAGTTCGTGTCTCCCAGTACATGCTTCGTGCTCGTCCTTAATTTTTCTCCGTTGATTCTTGAAACGGAAGATTACATAACAGATATGCTTCATCCAAAGTGTTTTTATGAGAGGAAAGATAATACGTGTACTTGGACAACCTGAGAAATACGCGAATTTGCATCAATTGAACGGGAATTAAGAGTGCGTGATATCTGCAGTCCTCGAATATCGTGAAGAAATTTTATTGACCAAGACGTTTAATTGCTATGGGTAACACTCGTTGTCTAGACTTAGAGGCTCAATTGTACCTGGACTTTGTGGTTCTTTAAGAAATTCAGAATGAATATCATGATGCATGTTTAAAACCAACGAGCAAAGATCATGAAACCAACGAGCGGAGATCATAAAACCATAGTCGCTTTCAGCAATCATGAAAACATGAAAAAAATGACTCAGGTAGAACAACGTACTTGAACATCTTTTATTTAGTGTTATAGTGAACAAATCGCAAGACTTTCACAGAAAATAAAGTACGAAGAGTTTTTATACTTCAAAATATACGTCAGAATTCAGTCGTTGATTTTGTAGTGTTTATACTCGTAAGTTAAAATTTGATTGTAAATTATTGATCGAGAATAGAACTAAGTACAAAGAGACTCGTAAAGAATCACTCTAATGGGCAAGGATATGAATTGAAATAATCTCTAATCAAATTAAACTTTATATCCCATTGAAAATGAGTTTTTTGAGAGGCAGAACATAAATAGAATTGCTTGAGCATCTTCTTTGCAGATGATGCAACGAAACTCAGACAGAAAAAAGCATCTGGCGAGTTTTCCACCTCCCTGTTCTCCAGCGTGTGTGAGCAGCACGGTCAAAAAAGTGCAGCACAGCTAAATTTTTCTGTATTTTTATAGCGCACTTTCTAAATAATTTGAGCTCAAGTCTAGAGTAAAAATCTATGAACACTATAAAAGAAAACTTACGAAATCATGTGTTTAAAAGATATCCACACAAGAAGAAATGGATTATCTGATTTACGTGATGCTTCATTTCATGCAAATATTATCTAGTATTCCTACTTTTGAATTTAGTGCTTGATCATTTTTCTACCAATCTAGGCGATCAAGATCATTTTTCTATCAATCTAGGCGATCAAGATCATTAAACTTAGTGGAAAACTTTAGTGATATCATAAGGGAGCAAGATTTAAGGATTTCACTTCTCTTAGTCTACTGCAACAAGTAAAAAGAGGCAGCGTAAACATCTCAAAGAGACTACAAACTGATGAAAGAAGAAGAACAAAGAAAGATGTTTGCACGGTAGGTACTTTGGTCTTTCATACGAGGGAGATTGAGAAGCGGAAAAAGAAAGACGAAGCCTTACAGCAATCGTTGCTGGTTTCACTGCTTGTAGCTAGGATACCACGGAGGAGAGCTCATTCCCTGCACAGTAACGAATTCAAATACTAGCAGCATACCGCTCTGAGTTCAGCCTAGAAATTCAATGCTTACGTCATATGTTAACTTCATATATAATACACTGGAGACGTATTATAATGGCGTATTTTGCACCTCTAATATGGACATAGCTTCCACCTCCTCTATGACAAAAAAACTATGGAAGCAATGGCACACGAAGGGGCTGAATGGCGGAGATTCATAGCTGCCCTATGGACCACCTGAGGTTCGAAGAGGACTAAGTAAGTAATGTGGAGATTAAATTAGTTTCTGATCACATTTTCAAAAGGAAAATGGAGAAAAAAATGTATCCAGTTTTTAATACAGGTTTCCTTACAAATAATTAGCCCGTTATTAGACAGTGCGAATCGAAGCCGCAATAACTGCCGATTTAGTGTCAGCGAAAGTATTAAGGAATTACTTGAAAACTCCCACGAGGTTTGAAAATTTAACATTTTTTGCAACATACAGTATCAGCAAGTGGAACATTTAAAGACCAAACACTAAAGACGATTACATTTCCCATGCTTTGGTGTATACAAGATACCAGCCATTTGCTCAGGAGACTATGGCGAGCATGAAATTCAAATGAGCGCAAATAATGAAGTCCACCGCCCGCAGCGTAGCGCACTCGCAAAAAACCACAAAAAAGAAAACGTCCGCTCCACGCGTCTGCCAGGCTCCACTAACGATAACGTTACACGATTACCTAAAACACTGTACTATAAATCCATCAGAATACTCAATTTTGACTTCCAGAACACCAGTCAGTCAGTCAGAATACCCTCAGAGTTTTCTACCTTATTTGACGCGGAGCCAAACAATCGTATTGGACAAATCGCATACTGTAAAATAGTGCTGGTAATACATGCATTCACATTCTGCCAGTGAATGTTAACCCTCAGCAGATTGAGCAAGTTTAGCGTAATTATTTGAATTTTGTTATTTTATTTGAGAAAGGCTATGTTTACGTGAGCGTATCCTGCGTCCGATGCTTGTCAGAGACGTCTTCAGGAATGAGACGGCTGAAGGAAGGGGAGGAATCTTGGCCTCTGCGGGAGCTTCAGTCGAGCCAATAATGAGATGACTATCGAGTTACTCGCTGTCATGGAGCGCAGCTTCTCTGCCCAAGATTAGTAAGTCCACGCGTCTACATCCCGAGTTCGCATCACAAGATTCTAGCAACGAAGTCCAAGTTGCAGGAGGGAAGCTGTCGTTGCAGCAGTGCATTTCGATGGAAAGTTCAAGCGACGGCGCAGTCGTTCTTTTTAACCAATAGGTAAGTTTTAGAATTAGGTAGCCTTGTACTTAACACTGCGTTTTGCACTTCAGATTGAATGGTTGCATTTTCAGATGTGTGTGTAATGTTACATTTTACGTGCTGAAATTATGTGCGAACTTGTGAAGTTGAGAAACTATCAAGCAGCTCTTTCAATAGTTACTGGAAAAACATGCTTTGAATCTCCAAAAATAAATCTGAAAAATGTTACCACACGTAAAGAATAGGATCTGCATAAACTTCAAAATATAAGATCGTGCAGCTCCCCTAGTCGCTCATGTGCGCGTTAATCTGAAGAGAGGCTCATTGCATGGAACTTGTCCTAAAGATCTTGTCTAATTTCGTGGCGCCATTTCATTTTAATCAAGGCCGAAAACAGAACGGAAATTACGGAGGCGCTTACTCGACCCAACCGTTCCAAACGGATGAATCAAGACGATGAGGACAAAATCCTCTTTAACGCTGCACGATTTTCTCTCGTTCATTTAGGGCGAGAGCTTCCGATTCTCTGAAAGAAGATTGTCTTGCACTGTACTACAAGACGTTGAGAATACTAAGTAATTGTCATACATCGTGTAACGTACAAGAAAAAGCTTTCGAATGCACGCATACAATTTTGCATAAATTATTAAGCCATGCTTAATAATTTTTAAGTTTTTCAATGTAGTTCTTATAAACGAAGACTTTAATCAGTGACAAGAGGGCTCTAGACAACAGCAAATCGCACTGTAGTAATCAGCTATCTTATAGGCGAGCCGTCCCCTAAAGATGGGGCAGAAAACCCAAGTAACAGAAGAGCTAGTAGAAAGGAAAAGTAAAATCAACAACAAAATGTAGTTCTTCAATTCTGCAATATTCGCACATATTGCTCTTTTTCGACAGCTGACAAACAACAGGATATTATGCGTACGAATAACATGCAGAAAGTCCTCATTCAATCGTGAAAACCCAATCAATAGGATGCTAAAATTTTAGTGCATTACGTCATATATTGGATAATATTATGCATTTAAATCAATATGAAAACATTCATAGAAGCGGTTAAACTAACTAAATTTCCTCAAGATTTGTTTGCAAAAATATACTGCTAAAAATTACTCGTGAAGAATAATAGCCGTACTATTGAAGCTCCAAAAAAAAGTCTTATTAATCTGTATGGTGCCATGCGTTTTACACTGGAGCATGAGAAGGGATTCTACAAAACTTTAAGGCACGTATCTGCTACATTGGATGACGAGAAGGAAAAGAAAGGATCTGCTAGTCTTTACCCAACATTCACGGAGCTTCCCTGGTTATGACTAATTTCTGGGAGCGCCTATTTGCATATGAACGAGAAATGACGTATGGAAAGCCGGCTTCAAGGGAGGCTCTGCGGTGAAATGAAATCACTTGAGAACATTTCTCCGAGTCTACTGGAGCATATTGAAAGAGAAAACATTCAAATCACTGGAATCAGGTTCGTAAGGTGATTCTGTGTCATTATAAAGAAATAGCAAGTGTTTGTACTCATATGTCAATCGCAGCGATTAACTACCATGATTTTTCAATTGAGGAAACATATTTTATTACGTTACTAAATCGTACTGACATCATACAGAGCATTTGTTTTGTAGACAATTTGATTATGTATAGAGATGACCCAAAATGACCAGAATAATCGGCTTTAGCGTATCGGACATGACGTCCGATTTTGCTAATTTCTGCAATGCTGCCAGAGGAAAAAATGAACGTCTTGAAATGGTTGGAAGCATCAAAATACGAAAGTTGTCTTAGTAATTTATTAGCCATTTCTGACGAAAGTATTTTTTACTTTGCATCACAAAGAGCCTGAGTGTTACAATGATCGTCTGTTCCACTTGAACGTTCTCGGAAAGATGTTACTTAACGCTGAAGAATACTCGTATTCTACCCTAGGATAATATTTTAAAATTTCACCACATTGAAGGCAAAAACATTGTGAAGCGTTGTGATATCACAGATTTTGATGATTTATTACAAAACAGCAGATGGTAAGACCGAGTTCTGAACAGTTACAAAGACTCATTCGAAATGTCGCCAACAGAACAGAATGAGACAGAGGGACAATGACGATGTTCTTTTACTGAAAACCCCAAGCGAAGTCCAAGAGATACTGAACTCTACAGTAGCTCCATGCCAGTTACCAGACTTCTAACACCCCAGCACTAAGTCCTTATGGTACTGAACTCTACAGTAGCTCCATGCCAGTTACCAGACTTCTAACACCCCAGCACTAAGTCCTTATGGTACTGAACTCTACAGTAGCTCCATGCCAGTTACCAGACTTCTAACACCCCAGCACCAAGTCCTTATGGTACTGAACTCTACAGTACCTCCATGCCAGTTACCAGACTTCTAACACCCCAGCACCAAGTCCTTGTGGTACTGAACTCTACAGTAGCTCCATGCCAGTTACCAGACTTCTGACACCCCAGCACCAAGTCCTTGTGGTACTGAACTCTACAGTAGCTCCATGCCAGTTACCTCAAAGTTAGCCCTTTCTCTATAAAAGTGCAAGGGGAGGGTGGGTAGACTACGAACTTCAGGCATGTAATGCGCCTCATTTCAAGGCGAAAGTTTCACCTCGGACAATATTCGACGTGATTTGGCCATCCCTGAGCGTAGGAGCCCACCCGATGAAGCCATTATGGAAATTCAGTCCCGCTCAAAGAGAAGAAGGAACCAAAAAAGGCCACGCCGTTATCACGAGTACCAAGAAAAAATGTTGGGGAAATTTGAGGGAATAACTTCGGTGAGAACGAACATTAACAGATAATTTCGTAAACAAGAAATGATCATATACGAACGAAATTTAAACAAAAGAATTACTCTGAAGAAGGTGTTAAGGTTAATGAAATTTAGAGCGCTATTAACATCATTAATATTTATAACCTACAAATTTGTCATTTGTTCCAAAGTGCAGCTGATTTTTTTATAATAATTGCTACTAATTTCTCATATTCACAGAATACGGTTTTTGTGTTAGAAAAATTTTCAGACGGAGAACAACTAGTAAATACAATATGATTACCTGGAATCGTAAAGAAAGCTGATTTTCCAACTGGAAATTTTTCATAAGCTACCACGGAAATATATGTAAAGCTACAAGGTCTATCAAGATACGAAGAACACAACAAATCTATGCACGTGAATGCGATTTAACTCTTAGTAATTCCTGGTAGTAAAACATGAACAGAAATACAAGCACACAGCGTTAAGGTACTCTCGTTGTTTAGTTTGAATATACACAAGTGCATTCATTTTACTCATGAGTTTCGAAGAAGAAGATAGACGCCAAAAACTGAAAAATGAATGATTAATAAATGATGTGGTAAAAAAGAGAAAAATAACAGCGTCAAACCGGCATAAGATAAATCCGAGTCTGTGTGTCATGATCAGTGTAGACAGTAAGGTAGACGGTAGAATGAAAAATAAAACACGAACAAACGAATGATGATAACAAAATATGGCACGATATTATGATAAAAAGAACTGAAAGAAAATTTATAGAAGGCAGAGAAAATATGATAATGTGAGATATTAGAGAAAAATAAAACGAGAAAGAAGAACAGAGGATGAGAATAAGAAGAAATTTGCTCCAAGGGAGGGAGGAAAAAATATTATGAGAAGGAACACACAGACAGAAAACAGAGAAAGAGAAAAAGAAAGAAAAACACGAGAAAAGAGAAGAAATTAAAAAAACACGCAAGGACGTATCGGATGAGGGAGAGAAAAAAGACAGAGGGTGACAATGGGGGAAGGGGGAGATGCAGAGCACCGAGCGTGAATGCCAATTAGCGTGGTAGCGACGATAATAGTGCCAATGCTAAGATATCGGAGTGTTGTGCTGCAGCTGTTAATGAGATTAGAAGCACGACGTGTACTCGAATAACAAGAGTTAGCGATGATGACCATCACATGAGTCCGACCATCACATGAGTCAAGTGTATCACGACAGTCTGCACTCACTAAGTTATTGCACTTGATGTTAACTGCAAAGCCTTGCTCGCTTCGCTCGTAACACGAAGCACGATCGCTCACCAAACAAATAATGCCATTAAAATGATTGCGAAATTTCTGATAGGGACCTCGTAGCATTAAATATATACATAAGACAACCAGAAGCTGTGCATGCATGGAATAAAAACTCTGCACATGAAGTTCACATACAATGGGCTTTATGAAATGTGATATATATTTATTTCAACATTCCAGAGTAATTTTGGTCAATTTGATAAATTAGTTCAAAGTACAACACTAGACAGAAAACAAGGTACACGCAACATGGTTTTATAAAGACAGTTAAATAAATTCCGCATTAATACATTTTAATTTTACACCAAGTGCATCGAAAGAGAATCTTGCCGATTCAACCCTGTGTAGGAAGTAGCAGGGAGGTAAAGTGTGGAGGTGTAGTGCAGAATAAGAAAGATAATCCAGTACAGAGATGCGACGGCAGCGTTCGCCTACTGCGGTCATGATTTATGGAAATGCTTCCGGGCGTCGATGTGGCTCAGTGAAGTTGTAGTCGATGGCGTTTAACGGTACTATTGTGGCACTCTTAGCACATTATTTCCAGCAGTTCGCCGTAAATTTAAGGTTCAGGTAGGTTAGGGCTTCCCGGATGGCATGGACTAGGAACTCCGAGAGGAAACACAAAAGTTTACTCCAGTTTCACTAACTTGTCAACTTTGACAGCCGATATTTCAAAGCCGCCAAAAAATGAACACGAAAATGAACACGGGAATGACAAGAAAGTTACCGCACTGACCTTAAAGCGGACAATTTTAACATGTAGATGGACATTAAGCGGGGCAAAAACTTTGAAGAAACCTTTGCCGTCGTCAATTAGAAGTCATGTTGACGTTTATTTCTCATTGTTGGGATGATCCTTATGATGTTTGGAGAACCCAAACTAAGAACACTGTCTTCAAGAACACGTTTGAAACAATGAAAGTCTTCAACATATTATAAACAACCAATGACTGTTTTAAAGACCGCATTAAATAAAATAAATGATTGACTTCTAAAACACATAAAAGGCAACCAAAGACAATCTTCAAAGACCCGTTGGAAACAAGCAATGAAAAGTTAGGCTCTTAGATAAGGTAAGGCAATGTTTGTCCTCAGTGAAACGGCGTGCCAAGCATCGTCCGGCAGCAAACTTGTACAATAACTGCCAAACTTTGCGCCCCTCGAGTTGATAAATTTCATCAAACATATAAGATCAGAGACGAAAGAAGGCGCAAAAAGACCAAGATCATCTGATTACATAGCTGAATTCGAGTTATCCTGGAGAGCGTTTGAAGAATATTTCTTTTCAAAGGGAGTCTAAAAGAGCTACAGGAAACTCAGAGGCACACACAAAGCGCGCCTAACTTCGTCTCGCAAAATGCGAGCTCTAAAGAAAAAAAACAGGGAATAAGGCATTCTGGAGAGCGCAAGACAGAGAGCGGGGCGAGCAGTGGAGTTGTGCGACGGGTGCTGACCTCAGACCATTCAATTATTAGGTAGGGCCTTTAGAAGGCAACTTGGGCCACTAAACCTGGGTGGAGTTGGGCTAGCGAGGCGCACATGTTCTCAGTTGCTCGTGAGAAGCAAGGAAATCGAGCAGAAACGAACGTAGGCATGACAAGAAACGAATGAACTCGAGAAGACCTACAGGAACTCAAGGGAATTTGTACAGTAGAATGAGGAACGTGTGCAAATGAGAAAGAAAAAATAGTAGTAAAGAGGTTAAAAATGTTCTATATATAGATGAACAAAAAATATTAGAGAAAAACATTGCTAAAGTGAAGCTACAAAACAGAATGAGTAAAATATCTAACAATGCCAGAAAGATATACGACGAAAGGCTAAAGGATCAAATGTAAGATCCGAAGATCAAGAATATTAGTCAAGTAATTGACGTCTGTTAGTTCAAATTGAAAGAGTGAGGAAGACACAACAGGAATTAGGCTCATTTACAATGCTCCTTTGTCACAAGGTACACAAACTGTAGGCGTTACTACAACTAGGCTAGGTAAAATGAGTATGCAGTATAATACCGGTCTTGGGGCTTACCACAAGATGGTACTTTAAAAAGAAAGCTAGTGCCTTTCACTGATTAATTAACAAAGCACTTACACGCTTCAATGAAAGCAAATATTTTTTACACATGATTACTCTTCCGTGTAGCATATAAAACTCTGCATATTTTAGTGTGCTCAATATTTTCATTCTTAGTACATAAAAGGACCAAAAAACAGAAAATAAAAGAGTGAACTGGATAGCAATGTGCTGGAAGCTGGATAGCAGTGTGCTGGAAGCTAAATAGCGGTGTGCTGGAAGCTAAATAGCGGTGTGCTGGAAGCTAAATAGCGGTGTACTGGAAGCTAAATAGCGGTGTACTGGAAGCTGGATAGTAGTGTGCTGGAAGCTGGATAACAGTGTGCTGGAAGCTGGATAACAGTGTACTGGAAGCTGGATAGCAGTGTACTGGAAGCTGGATAGCAGTGTGCTGGGAGCTGGATAGCTGTGTGCTGGGAGCTGAATAGCAGTGTGCTGGGAGCTGAATAGCAGTGTGCTGGGAGCTGGATAGCAGTGTACTGGAAGCTGAATAGCGGTGTGCTGGAAGCTGGATAACAGTGTACTGGAAGCTGGATAGCAGTGTGCTGGGAGCTGGATAGCTGTGTGCTGGGAGCTGAATAGCAGTGTGCTGGGAGCTGAATAGCAGTGTGCTGGGAGCTGGATAGCAGTGTACTGGAAGCTGAATAGCGGTGTGCTGNTTTTTTGTATTTGTTTACACTCTCCGTTTTGACGGAGACACTTCTGTATACATCCCTGTGTACACTTCTTTAAGGGCTGCATTTCTGTGATATATTTTGTTTTGCTACTTTACTAGTAAATTATACTTTGTTAAATGTTCACCTGTTTGACTTTATATTGGTAACACATGAATTGTCATACGTGATTTTCACTTGCATGCGTATACTTTGATAAATTGTATCGTAGTTGACGAAAATCCCTATTTCATGAAGACCTTATTCAATCCGAGAAGTGTGAAGTCGCCCAAAAAGAGAAAACTTTCCCTCAGTTCAAGTGCGCGCGTCTAACCAGGAGTGGGGCCTGTTCATCTTCTTCCTGCTGCGTTGACAGATTTTTTGTGTTTCGGTCACTCTTGGTCGGAGCTTTGCTCATTTCCTGGCAGGCGCTCACTTCTCAACCACTTCCTTGCTCGCTGAGATTTTATGCCCCTAAAGTTTCACTCCGCCAATTGGCTGACGAACGCTCGGTCTCTACGGACTAGCAAGCAGACTTTCACAGTAGGAGACTCCAGTCATAACTTCAACGCTAGCTTTTAAACTGAAATTTCCAAAAAATCTATAACTAGTTAATGTATATTTTTTTTCACTGAGTGGTAAATTCAACTTTGTATTCAGAAGAGTTCTCATTATACTTTTAATCATTCTGAAAATAAGTTGAATAATAACTCGTGCATCTTTGGCCGCAGCGCACATAAATTTACGTGGTCATTTTTGTTTTGGGTCTTCAATTAAGTTTTCAGTTGAAGTTTGACATTATTACTCTTCAAATCCTTCTTTCATCTAGTGAATTTGACACTAAAGACTGCAATTTCTTGATTTCATCTTTTCAAAATGCTTGGTTACCCTCTACGAGCTTTTTTATTTTAAAAAAAATGTACACTGAAATCGAATGAGAGCGTAGTGGAAGTCTTTTATTATCAATTAAATAAAACTTTTTCAATTAGAAGCTATCCTTTTCATTTAGTCTG
>VCRD01000977.1:161074-182478 GCA_006783055.1 Trinorchestia longiramus | reverse complement strand
CAATGCTCTTGATCAATGCTCTTGATCAATGCTCTTGATCAATGCTCGTGATCAATGCTTGTGATCAATGCTTGTGATCAATGCTTGTGATCAATGCTTGTGATCAATGCTCTTGATTATTGCTCTTGATTATTGCTCTTGATTATTGCTCTTGATCGCTGTCACGGACGATGAGAGACGCATAGGACGACAGATTGATAATAGAACTAATAAAACAGCTGTACGAGATTACCGAAGTCTATAGTTCACCAATGTTTCATAAAACAAGATTTCGAAACTAATGCTCATTTTATTTTCTGTTTCACTTGCATTATTTTGAAGAAAAATTTTTGAATGTGTATTAGGTTTTGTTCCATGAATTTGTACATGCGTGACAATAAACTGTTTACAGTCTTCGTTTTATTATATGATTCGGGTGAGCAGTATAAAATAGGTTGATACAGATTATTCAATGAATATTTCGCAAAAAATGGAGGTGTTCGAGAAAATGGACGGCATACCTGAAATCAGCACTGGAAATATACTTTATAGCAGCTCAAAAATTATCGTCACCGAAACAAGTGTTAACCTGGGTATTAAGTAAATAATTTAGGCCATTTAGAGCAACCACTCATTTAAAATTTGCTTTTAAATTCTATATTTACGATTTAAACTGAATAAATTGAAAATGACATTGGATATCCATTGTCTCACGGGAGATATTTATGTTGAATAAATTTTGTATCTCCTAGAAGGTCATAGTTACAGCTTGAATGTGAGAGATTTTTCCATTTGGCACAAGACAGAGAAATTATGGACTCTAAAATCATTGGTTGTCAGGTAATTTGAAGTTGGCACTTAAAACTAGGCTAAGTTAGATCAGGAGGAGTTATGTGATGGAAATAGCGGCATAAGTTGAATTTATTCAACAAAATCACGCACGTGAGTTTCGAATTGGACGTGAACAACTTGATTCGTTTGAATTCCGGTTGATAATACTGGAGTAATACACGAAACTTGGCATCATTTGTTAATGGTGTGAAAAATTCAAATAAATTTTAGATTTCAAAAAAGAAATTAGTCGTCAATATATTTGTTATTTGTATACCAAGAATGTATACCACTAATAATCTATTTCTAGCAAGATCATTTAGTAATAGAAATAGAATGATGCCTTTTGGCCCTTCCTTATGCCGGTACCAGAGTCCCTGGCGGTAAAATCATTTTATCCGCAATGGTCATGTGCAAAAAGACCACAGGAGGAGAGTCTCGAACTCACGTCCTTCTCATTGCCAAGGGATTTGTTCACCAGTCGGCCATGCTGCCGTCTGCTGACATAAGAAATAACACGGATAAATATAGTCGATAACAGAATCTAAAAGAAAAGTTATGCTGGGGGTTGAACGCCTAGTATCAGGTTGCAATGAATGTTCAGTCAATTTTTGAAACGAAATTCAGTCCATTTTTTGGTTGGAATGAAAATTCAACGAGACCAAGATTTATTTTATCATTGGTATGGTCACCATTGTCACTAATGACTTTTTTCCACCTTTCTACAAACTTTTTTGATGCCTCTGTCATAGAATTCATTTGGTTTTGATTCAAAAAATAAACTGGCTTTATTTCAACCTTTTCTCTTGAAGTAAGCATTTGTCCTGAAGGATGATTCTGCAGGCGTCTAAAGAGATTTTAATCCGTTGGAGCAAGATTGAGAGAACATGGTGGGTGAATCAAAACTTCCCAACCAAACATTTCAATGAAATTCTTCGTCCCTCGTGAAGTGTGGGGTCTGGCATTGTCATGTTGCTGGATCACTCCTCTTCTGTTTACCGACGAAGGTCATTTTTTCTTTAGAACAGTCTTCAAACGATATAGCTTTTTGCAGCACACTGCACAAGTTATTGTTTGATTGCCACCTAAACAAGCTCATAATGAACAATTCCCTCTATGTCCCGCCACACACAAATTTTTTCAGCTGCAGACTACGTCGAGGCTGTGGAATAAGGTTGGAATTACGGTCGAGCCACAGTCTTTTACGTTTAACATAATTGTACGGTATCCATTTCTCACCTCCAGTAACGATTCTATCTAAGAATTGGGTTTGAAATTGAACATACCGTAGTAAGACAACAGTTCACACATTGATGGAAATTGTTCTCTGAAAGATCGTGTAAAATTCATTTTCCAGCCTTGGAGACTTTAGCAATTCTTATAATTTCATGATATATGGTCATGCAGCTCACGGTAAACTTCTTGCTCATTGTTCTAGTTGTTTTGAAAGAATCATCAATGGCAGCCAGTAATAAGTTCTTCAAAACTGAGTCTTTTTGAGCATTATTTTCTTAGCTCGTCCTTGAGACTAAAGGCTTCCTTTTTGGAACGTGAAATCATCTTCTACAACTCCTTACGATTACCAAATGATTTCCTTATGTGTTCGTGAGCGATCTTATTGCTGGACTTGCTGCACTGCTCTTTTGAAATTCGTGTAGAAAAATATGCCTGATGTGGTCATTGCTTGGAGTGTAAATTTGGGTCAACAATATGTATTATAATAATTATCAGAGAATTTGAAAGTGTAAATAATATTTAAGTGATTTTGATAGCCACACATATGTATGCTAATATAATCGTACACTAAAATTATAAATCAAGAAACGGATAAAACTTACGTCAAGGCCTGATAGTAACCTAAAATGATGTATTGCAAACTGTAATCAAGTTTTTTGTATATTATTTGCAGTTATGGGCCGTCCCCCAGGTCTATATATTGTGAATGTTTTTCAATAGGAACAAATCAATTCATATCAGTTTTAATATCTATATTTTATTTTCAGTTAATTTTCAAACCTTAAGATTAGTCAGATGTATGTTCCACAAGATTGTTTACAATGAATTTATTTTACAAAAAACAATAACAAAAAATAATTTAAACGTTTTGAGCTCGATATTAATAGCCAGAAATTTACATTTGTTACCCACAAAACAAAGAATGGTGCACAATTTTCTTTGACAAGAACACCAACGAATCACGAGTCACAACGAAAACTCCAACCAATCACAATAGTTCTCTTTTACGGACTTTGTAAACTGAGAGTAATCCACTTCACCTGAGCAGCATTACTACAGCCTTAGATATGGTGTACTGGACTACTGCAAGTAGTCTACTTCACCTCGACGCGAACGCGACATGCTGATACGAGATGACTAGACTAGAGGACAGTAGTCTATTCTTGCTCGACGATCCCTGGTTTTTGGCAAATGTGCCGGGTAGTCTACTAATGTTTTCTACCCTTCAATTAAGCAGGATTAGGATTTGAATGTGATCCTCACCTAATGCAAGCTCTCACCATGGTCTGTTTCCGTCAAAATTTTCCACATGAGCGAGAAATTGCAACCCTTGAAAAAACAAAAAAAACAATCTTTATTTCCAATCAAGTACACAGTACATAGACATTTAGTACATTGGTTTTTCAAATTCTTAAGATTAACATTCTTAAAGTAAGGGTGATGCTGAGCTCCATGCGACGATCCTGGGATGTGTGAAACGAGAAACAGCTCGTATTCCTTGCCGGGTTTCGAACCCGCAGTCTTTCTGCACAAGCAGAGACCCGATGCAGAACACGGGCCGCAGACCACTCGACTACGGTGGCTGCCCACTCGACTACGGATAGTTGTAAAAGAATGTTTGAAGGTGACAACACCGTCTTCAGTGATATGTGAAAGTATTGGATAAATCATATTTTTTGTCATATCTTTAGTTTGGGTTCAGAATTTTACCTGACATTTAGTTCACATCTGTAGTCGTATAAGGAAAGGAAAAAAAGGTCAGTGTTGAAATTTTTTTATTGATCAAAAACAAAATGACCCTATAAAAAACTATTGGATACATTCAATTAGTATTTGGTTGCAAATTGTCTTGTTCGCTCAATTGCCTCCAGTCACTTTTTAAAGTTCAGAACAAAGTTTTTACAAAAATCTACTGGTGTTTTTCCCATTCTTCCCTGCAGAACTAATCGATTGATATTATGTGGATTCCGCTTTTGGACTTTTATTTTCAAAGTTTTTCACAAATTCTCATGCGTATTTAGGTGAGGAGACTGGCTGGGTCAATTAATAACATCAGTTTCGGTACTTTTATGTCATTCTTTAGTTAGTTTGGTTGTGTGCTTGGGATCATTGCCTTCTTATGCCACAAAAAAACTCGGGATTTCCGAATATTTTTTTGAAGAATCCCCATGTATATTTGGCCAGTCGTCCTACCTTTGATTATTTCTAACTAACCAGTGCCTATCAATGATAAACATTCCTATGGATGGACTCACATCCGAACTTCACTCCGACGATGGTAGTCTGATTATTATGAACGGTGCCATTTTTTTGTCAATCCCGTATTGCTTTGTTCCTCCAGAAGAGTTCAGTTTTGGTTTCGTCTCACCATATAACCTTATTCCACAAAAAAACAATCTTTATTTCCAATCAAGTACACAGTACATAGACATTTAGTACATTGGTTTTTCAAATTCTTAAGGTTAATATTCTTAGAGTAAGGATGATGGTGAGCTCCATGCGACGATCCTGGGATGTGTCCATGGGTGGAGAGTTGAGGGCTTACCGATAAGTGCGAGCTCACTGTATGAAACGAGAAACAGCTCGTATTCATTGCCGGGTTTCGAACCCGCAAGCAGTCTTTCTGCACAAGCAGAGACCCGATACAGAACACGGGCCGCATACCACTCGACTACCGTGGCTGCATTTATATCTCTAGGTGTCAACAAAATACAAACAGGCTTTGACATGTAGGCATTTCAGTAATGACACTTTCCTTGGGATCTTGAGATCAAGCGAGTACAATTTAAAGTTCTACTAATGATGTCCTTGCAGCTCCTTTGAGATAGGTTTAAAATTTGAAACGGGTAAAAAAGTACCCTTCTCCACCTTTCTGCTTATCCGACTTGAGTTGTTTCGGTTTGACATTCATGGTTTACCAGTTCTTAAAGTGTTTATAGTTCCGTTTCTAAACTTTTTTCACTCTCTGAGGATGTTTCCTACTGTATCACGTGGTAGATTCATTACTTTGGATATTTTTTTGACAAACTTGTTTTTTGTGAAGTTCAAGGATTATGTTACGCACATCATCAGATAACTCTTTAGTTTTAACCTTTTTTAATTATAATCTGATAATTCTGGATCAAGAAGCCACACAAAAGATGGAACTACTGTGTAAACAACTGTGCTCCTCTGTGATCAATGGGTGATTACTCTCTTGTATTATTTATGGAACAAGAAAGCACCTCTGTCTTTTAAATTTTAAATTGTCGACAGGAAATGAAAAATATTACCATGTATTCGATATTTCTGCTTAGGGTCATTATCCTTTTTAATCAATAAAACAATTTCAACACTGACGTTTTAATTTTCCTTTCCACATACGATTAAAGATAAAATATCAGATATTACTTACCAGGTATCAGTTAACATTGGGAATCCAACCACAAGTTAGGACAAAAAATTTGATGTATCCAACAATTTGGAGTGTCATTGTATCTCTGACAATGTCTTTAGAATCGTGTACGGTCCTAAGACAGCAAGCGTTTTGACTTTAGACAAATAGGGGAAGTTAGAATTCTCTGTTTGACAATTTATCATTTGAGTACGACATCCTACTAGGAGAAGGGGAAGAGGGTTTTTCTCATGAGTGTCGATGAGACCCTTACCGAGGGGAGCTTCGACGACCTAGGTATCGCCCTCCCCAGAAGATGTAGGCCTTAAACATGCCCCTACATCGCTACCTAGCAGTAAGAGCATCGCCTACCACATCAAAACGGTTTGCTGTAATAAATCAGATACATTTAGGCATGCTTTAATTTTAGGGAGGTCAGCAATATCTGCCTTGGAATCTGGAATATATGGGTTAGGGGGTGATGTGGGGAAGTTGAAAACTATACTGTTGTGCCGCTATTAAACTCAGGGACCATGATAGCCTGACATATCCGGACAATATTTTTCCCTGTGCAATCGTCCATTGGGTACAGCTCTATCAGAGATTTGATGTCAACATATCTGGCTAATTTGGATTTGCGAAAAACATATTGCTCTCTAAGTTCAATATGATGTAACAACAACACTTTACATCCATAAGAAATCTCAATGAGTACAGTAAGAGAATAGCTCGGTTGGTATGCCTGTGAAGTTGACAGGCAAATAACTGGACCACTTTGAGCCTCAAAAAACATGGTTGCAAGGGAAATTTTGTTGTGGGTCGAAATCATCCACACGCGACGAGCTAGTCTCCACGGACTGGGATGCAGGGTGCGTTAATCAATTTGTCGATGAGCGGTCTGACTTATCGCGGTTTCCAAGACAGTGGTAACAGAGTTTTTCTTGTCGAATGAACGAATTGTTTTCTTCGAGAGGTAATTTTGCAAAATAATGATAGGCGTCTGTGGAATGCCCAAATGTTCGGAGGTATTTGCAGTTGTAAGATTTCGTAAACCCTGTGAGAAATCTTCTGACCTGCTTTGATTGCATGAAGTTTCGTGTAAGGAGAGATTTGGGGTAGTTGGACGGGGTCGGTATCGTTGATGATCATATATAGAAAGTTGAGAAAAGTGTTCATCGTTCGTTTTCGGATCTGTTTTTTTGTAAATCAATCCAAATGATTTCCATTGCGTACGTGGGGTGACCGACGTTTTAGCAAGTATTGGCGTCATTCCCCGGAGTTAATTGAGAAGTAAGAGCTCTAGGGTGTACGTCAAAGTGTTGACTGCACTCTGGGCGAGATCCAGTAGATATTGTAATTATTTTGAATATGTCTCATGTTTGATTGGTGTGAACTTATCGATTTCTTGACGAATAGGAGCTACCACATTTGGCTTTCATCCGTGGTGTGTGCGCTGAGTATCCCATGCGTTCCTTAAGCAGTTTCAAGGTCTTCTGACAGATTTTTGCAGTGTCTTTGATGAAATTTAGGGGGTAACCCCACGTATTTGAGAGAAACACGTTAAGTGGTTCGAAAAGGGGTGAAATACAGTTTTATAGCTCTGCAGTTATAAAAATGACGCGCATTCCCATCGACAGATGGAGTCACCGATTTGAAAATATCCTATTTTATGACGTATTGAGGTGGTAGTGGATTTTTGATACTTATGCTATGGGGAACACGTGTTGTTGAATCACGTTGGGCTGACTTTGATTTCTCCCTTCCTTGTTAAAAACGGGAGCTAACACTACGACGCAGCGTCGTAAGTTGGTGTTTGGCGAGACAGGTGGCTTTTGGAAATTAACGCATTGTTGGCGTTCTGTTGTCACAACACATGCTTGTATTTGTTTATAGGATTCTTATGTTGAGACGGTTGTGTCGTTGTAATCCCTGCAACCCGTGTATTGGTCTTCAGGTGCTTGCTCTGTGATCTCTTCTGGAGCGCTATTTTGGCTACTATCCAGGTTGTAGGGAATTATCAAAGTCGTCCCTCCAAACGCTCAAACAGTCCTGACAGTTATGAGAAAGTGTCTAGATTTAGCTCCTACAAGTGTGTGTCGAGTACAACGAGTTCAGGTTTGACTCTGTTGGCGTCCTTATTTCGGGCTCCTCTGATTTCCGTTGCTGAAGTGGTAAATGAAATTTATAAAAAAGTTCGGTAAGGAATACGTGATAGTTTGCTGTTGTGCTAACGCCTGCATTCAAACGCGTATTCTCATGTTTCAGCAGACAGTTGAGCTGAATTTGTAGAAAACTTACAATTTTTCATATCAGAAAAGTGTTTCTAGCGTTGTAATAGAAAATTTTAACTGCTTGCATACTTTTGAACAATTCATTTATGTAATTGAAGAATAGCAGAACAAAAATTTGTTGATTAAAACACTTTGATTAGTGTGTTTCTATAGAAATGCTTTAAAGAATGCGAATTATTCATTGTTTGATTTATATATTGTACGATAAATAAATCTAACAGAACTGATCAATTTCAGTGACTGTTTCCAGTGGTTACGCCCTTAGAGAAATATTGCCCCTGAAATATTTCCAGATTTTTAATTAGTAATGAAAATAATGCAAACTATCACAAATACGATAATTACAGTTCCAAATCTCATTAGATCAGACAACGCATTTTAGAGGCTAATATCATAGGGTAAGAAACTCAAGCAAGTTCTCAGAAACAGTATGAAATATACAGGTATCATATATTCGAAAATGTGATAACAATACACTATCTCATTCAATTCTTTTTGAAGTCTGGTCCATCACTAATATGTAATTTATATTTGGTTTCAAGGTTTGATAATGAGCAGAACAATCAGATTCACAGCCCACTAGCTTCTGAATTCAATTGCACCGACGAAAATCGTGTTTGGAACAACA
This sequence comes from Trinorchestia longiramus, assembly GCA_006783055.1. Taxonomy (NCBI): domain Eukaryota; kingdom Metazoa; phylum Arthropoda; class Malacostraca; order Amphipoda; family Talitridae; genus Trinorchestia; species Trinorchestia longiramus. The sequence goes on along the minus strand of VCRD01000977.1, from coordinate 174,140 downwards.
TAATTACGTTCAATATTTCGCAACGCTTAGTCTTCAAAAAACTACAGCGAACTGAACATTATACCTAATGCGCACATATTTTTACACCAGATGTTTAGCTAGGGGCATAAAATTCGAAGAGTCTAAAACAAGTATGTGAATATCACTGTAATTTCAATTTCGGAGGTTGATAATTTTAAAATTTGTAAGTATCTCACATGAAAAATTATTGTGACTAAGTATAACATGAAATTATCATCTATCAAGTACCAATTTATTTCTCTCAGAGCACTCAAAGGTTTTTTCTTGCGAAAACATTATTAATGGAGACTCAATTGACCATCAAATCATCGTACTGGTGATAACGTTATTGTCAAACATTATATACCCAAAAAAAGAAAAATCTCGTTCCGCCAACTACACAGTAGAAGTAAATTGTGATAGATATGTATTGTCTACTAAAGTTTACTTTTTAATTTTGAAATCTTACGGATTGACAAAACATGCACTAAGGAGCCATTGAATTCTTTATTTTCAGCAATTATATTCCTGAATAGAAAATATTCTTAACCTACTTTTGTTCGAAAGTAAGTTTACGGTGTCCTGTTTTTGTACTACGGTAACACTAATCTTACTATTAACAATATTATTCAAAATTTTGGATTTTGACCCTGAATCTAATTCAATATTTTGCCCTTTAACTGTTCTTTCAAGATGATGGAGCACCAGCTTTCTTTAACATTACTTTTAATTGGTTCATAAACAATGTTCTTAATTTTTTATCCTAGAAAGAATGGCTGTTTCTTGCCCAGACATCAGTTGAATGAACTTCTCTGCGGTGTCGGCCTTGGAAAGTTGAGTTTGCGCAGAAACTCATTCATCATTGAAACAGTTGAAACGATCTTTAAAGCGCAAATAAGCCAAGTTACATGGAGAGATACTGCATCCCGCTGTTGAGGCATTTCTAAAGAGATTGAAAGAAGTTGAGGGGAGATGAAAAAAATACGTTTAATTCTCATTTGCACAAATCATCTATCATGTTTTAGTCATCATATGCATTACTTTTCATGTAAACTTTATAATTAGGTACAGTTTTACAGAAAATAATCTATGTGTCAAAACTTTTGTGTCACTCGTGATCAGATAAATTTTTGCATCTGTGGATGTAACATGGTTAGGTTGACTCAATTGCAAGTAAAAGAAAACAATGTTTGTCTGTATAGCAGAATAAAATGCTTTACCAAGTCTAAGCAAATACTTTTACAGTTCAGCGGCAAATCGAGAGAGAGAGCGGAATTCTGATATTAATAACTGGGAAAGTAGTCTAACTTATATACCATGGAAGTTTTTTCATCATATACCTTAAAATGAGGTGATATTGGGAATTTAATGTTTAGGCCGGTAAATAAAGCTAGAGCTGGTTTTATCGCACTGTTTTTTTCACCACAGTTCAATATGAAAATTGAAATAAGAAAAGATACTTGATTGGAACGGTGTGTGCATTGGAAAAAAGTGATAGATAGTAGAAAATTCACGTACAAAACGTTATCAATGGGATAAAGGTTGCCAAATACGTGTTACCATACGACTAAAATAGTTGATAAGTGAGTTGTAAATACTGTAGAATATACTTTTGAGTTTTTGACAGTCTTGACCAGTGTTATGAAATGAGGTATTGAGATGAGCACGTGACGCGGAGAATAGAAACCTTGAACAAACAAACGACACCACGATATAAAAAGATCGCTGACTCACCTAACCTTGTGAATTATGAAAAGAGGACTGACAGAAGTTATGCCTGTACAATGGATTAAACAAACTATAAACATTAACCTTCAATTATCTGGTATATGACAAACAATTAGTGCACCTCATATTTCTAATAATAATCATCAGTAAAAAGTGTTAATAGCCATCAGCGAAAAATTTTCAAGGAATGCTCTGAAGCCTAGTATAAAGTGCTCTCGAAATTCATTATCCAGTAAGAAAAGTGCACGTTGACAACTTTGTGAGTGAGAATTATGTACGGAAATAATGTCGAAAATTTACAGAAGGGCGAACCGACGTCCATCTTCTTCAAGGACGTCGGTTTGCACTCTACTTTAAATTTTCAACACTATTCTGTACACTATCCACACTCAAGAAATTGTCACCGTCAACTTTGTTCATTCTGTGTTGGATTTCAGCAGCTCTACATCTGTGTACTTTCAAAAAATATATCGCACTTCGTAACTTGGCCACGCAGAATTGCAGGTATCAGGTATAAAAATATGATGTTCATTTTTATTGTAATTTTTTAGAATTGCATAATATTTTATTTTACTTAATGTCATTGTGGTGTCCTATATCCTTGCAGAGGAACATTTTTTTAAGCGTTTTATTGATTCATGCATAATTACATTCTATGATATTTTAGTGAATAGTTTTATGACATTTTTCACAGTAATATATTACACCATTTTTCATATCAATTTGCCAGTCCATCTAATTATAGTATCCTACTGTTGTATCTCCTTACGTTGACAAATATCGCCTCGTTAATCCTCACGGGAAAATAAAACCATATCAAACCGAAATACCAATAACGTATTCCTGATAATTTTATGTATTTCATTTGTACATTTTGCACATGTATCGCCAATGAATATTGCAGGGCTAAGTGCATATATTCGTAATTGCATTTCTATAATGATTACTCAATAGTTCTATTGAAATTTCTGGATTTGTGTCGATTGTACATGAAGTCCCAACTTATTTTCGTTTACTGATAATTCACCAGTGTAAGTAGCTAATAACAAGGACTAAAGTAATTTCATGCACATTCATTTATTCTACGTTAAGTATTTGGTTTATAGAGCATTATATTTTCTCCACTCAACATAAATTAGCCCGTAGTTGGTTATTTGTAGTGGGACTGCTCTTCTACAGTCTTTTACAACAAAATAAAGATGCATACCTTCTTTCCACCTCACGGTATGGGAACACTTGTTTGATAACTCAATTCACTTACAGATGGTGCCCCATATTTCTTGGAATGGTGTTTCATGTTGGGTCTGCAAGATGCTGATCTATTTTTTGTCTATTTTTTAAAAATATTTTCTGACATCCCAGCCATAATCGTTCAATCTGAGCACCCTCCATTGCAGACAGTTTCAATGCTGAATTATGTTTCCTTCCTCCTCCCTCATCTCTATTCATCTGACTTTTCCCACTGATGCATGTGTGTATAACTTGTATAGGGTTTAGTCGCGTTTTACCATTCGAACATCTTGTCTAATTACCCAGCACTCTTCCCATGACACCAGCTTAACACCAAAATGACAAGCGTCCTCGATAAAGTCTGTTAGAAATTATTTACTTTAGGACTATATAAACAATGTTTCGTTCTAAGGTTGGGCTAAATTCCTCGAAAAACCAGTAAAGATGAGTGGTAATTTATCCAATGGTTCGTGCAGTAGAGAAATAACTTGGTCGTAAAAGGGTTAAGTGCTTGCTTTCTCAACCTTTGACATTGATGCAATATTTTATGTCACTGTAGCCTAGTGGCTAGCAATCTACGCTTGTGTTGACTTTTCCTAGTTTTCACGAATTCTCGTCCACACTCAACCCCCTATTTTTCATTGCTTGTGAAGCAGGGACCAGGAAAGCTGACTGACTTGTCTTAAACTGACTATTTCCTCCAACTTCCAGATCATTGCAATGTGTTCCTACTGGCCGGGACCTAAGTTTGAAGAGGGGCAAACATTAATGCTGGAAGCATGATCACTAGTCTTAAGATGTTAACATTCAAAATTTAAAAACGATTGCATATTTAATGCACACCCGAAGGGATGTAGTTTCTTCCTTTTTTAGCCCAATTATAGGCTCAAATTCAACGACTCATAGGCATGATCTGTTTATTTGTTAGAATTGTTGGTAAATTTCATAAATCACTTCTTCTGATGCATGGAAATAATAGCCAGTATAATATCGAGGAAATTTTATCTCTTCCACCTGAGAGGCGGAGATAATTTTTTTTATCTCTGCCACCTGATATTACAACTAACTAATTTTGACACTCTGATTCCAAATCTATGTTTAGATTTGTTCTAGCTTTCAAGGTACCTAAGTTATATAATTAAATATATAGTGAGTACCGGGGCTGGACAAAATTACGGAAATACCTAGTGAAATGAATGTTTAAAAATAATTTTTTTCTTGTGAAATGTGTAGGTAGCGCTGGTGTTCTCGCCTTCTGACGGTTCTAATAAAACACTGTAAATACGCTACACAGGTTAATCGTTACCATGGCACTGTTCTATGAAGTTATAATTGAATCATTTCTGAGCTAACGGACTTCGAACGCTGGCAAATTGTTAGTGTGTATGGTGAGTGCTTCCGTAAGTAACGTAGCGGAGGTATTGAGTGTTTCAAACGATATTCTATCGAAAATTTATTTCGTATAATTGAAATACAGAAACACATCATCTGCTAAATCACAGCAGAAACGAAAGTGTGTGTTGAGTAATTGTGACGGACGATATTTAACACGTTGAGCGCGATACGACCCACTGGTGGCTCACTTAGGTTAGGCTCTGTAATTTTTTCCAAGTTTTTTAGTGATTATGTGTACAAAGTAAATATTTACACCGGCTAGGCAATCGCAGGAAACGTGTTAAGGAGAATTGTGATGAAAAAGATAACCAGTGACGCAAAAATTCCTGCTGAAATGAATGCCGTGCTCACAAACCCTCTTTGTACCCAAACATTATTTATATAGGGAGCTACGTAAGATGGGTATTGATGACCGTAAGCTGTGGTTAAAATGCTTCAGACTTCAGTTTTTTTGCAAGCAATTTCTCTTTCATATACTGGAATCCATCAGAAACATGGATCATTCCTCAAACAAAACTCTTAAAAAACCCAAGTTTTACATGAAAAGGTAAAAGACATTTTGTGGATGTACAAATACATGCAACATTCAATAAATTTCCACGAACAGTTGTGCAAAAAAGTATTCAAGCTGTGAGATGTGTAAGAGTATAAAAATCTTACAAAATATACCAATCACACCGTGTGTACCTGAATGCTTCACCTACCAACCGAATAATCGAAGGGAATAAAATGTTCAACACTAAATTTTGTACGAAATATTTCAACACAAGACGCACAAGCTGATGAATCGATAACAGCAAGCTAAACATCACACCCTTAAAAGGAAGCTGCCCTTTTATGCCTACAAAACAGAGAGGTAATCGCAGCCGCTCGATGCACACATGTTCCCACCCGTTCAGTCAGGAAGCCAGCATCTACTGCGTACCTTCAACCACTATCACTACTAAAATCTACTGCTATAATTTACGAGTAATACTACTGTCATTTAGTCCTAATGATGTCATCTATTCCTACTGAATCCTCTACTGAAGCTGTCTACACTGTTCTACTGATATCATCCATTGTTACTGTCTACTGCTACTGCTACCATCACTGCATCATCTAAAGCTACCATCGATTGTTTTGTTTGTGAAACCCTCATTAGTGTTACATTGGTGCGGTGTGAGCGTTGTTACTGTGCAATTAGCAATTTCCTTTTTTTAATGGACGGAAATTATTGTATATGTACTTGTGTGTGTTTAGTTATGGGAAATCTTCATAAGCGTCGCTTCTGTGCGAGTAAAAATAGAATACCTTCCCAGACTGAAACAAATTATTTCAAACTCAATATTCAAGATAATTTTGATTTTTTTTACACCAACTCTTTAGATTCTAGCAATATTGCTATTAGATTGGAATAAAATAATTCCAATAGAAAAAACAATTTCTGATAATTACTACTTTCATTTTCAGAATAAAATAATTTTGCAAGTAGACACTAATTCTATGATTCATTGACTAGACACTAATATCTACGATGTTGTGACTAGACACTGATGTTGGATTTTTATGACTTGTACAGATGGCCCAGATGTAGATTTTGAATTTCAATTTCAGCGGATCCAAATGTCCTGTCTTTTTTAAAATTGAGCTATAAAAAATGAGTTTCAGCGGTAGATAATGAATGAAAATAGTTATAATGTCAGAAGGAACAGTTTCTCTATTGGATGCACCAAATAAATTAAGTAGTTTAAGAATTAAGTTATCTTATAATTAAAATTATGTAACAAATAATAAAAGAAAAATAACTTATATATAGAAGTACTAGTACTGAGTTACTTAATCATCTCTGTTACCAGAATATAGAGCGAGAACCAACTCATATGAACCCCAACAACTTCTTCCCATACCCACCACAATTTAGAAAAGACTGCTACTTACTAACATTAATTAGTTGTATACAAATATTGACAAATTGTGTTTTAAAAACAAAAGTTTCTGTGCATGCTCAGGAGCTACTCTGAATCTCTTCTCATCATAGATGAAGCCAACTCCACTAAATATGCACTCGCTGACTACACTGCAGGAGGGACAGGCCAGATATGTTCTAGCGGGTGTAGCAAGGGATGGATATACTGAGCATGTGTGCACCACCCAAGGAAAAGATTGTCTGACATGTATATGTTTTTCATTCTTTGATATTTGTCAACTAATGCGTAGTTTCTTTGGGAATATGTTTTTATCAAAGCTCTTCAGTATCGCTACCTGAAAAAGTAAAACACTCATTATGTCTGCAAGGCTTTTGATGCCACTAGGTACATTGGTCTCTAACATTTTTCTGTTTTGTGTGTGTTCAGATACTTTTTCTACGTCATGATTTCTTATTTCTTCATACATACGCCACAAATTCCCAACACACCTGTGATGTACATGTAGTTCCAAAAGTTTTCCCTTGTATCTCTGATACAGAAAATTGTAATGACATACATGTCATTGCAATGCATTTATCAAAGCTTGCTCTCATTTCTGACAATAAGTCAGCTTTAATGGCTTCAACAACTTGATCCTATTCTGTGCTGTTGTTCTTCAGCATGCATGACTTTCAAAGTTGCAATAAGAGGTATAGTCTCTGAGACAGTTTTATCAATCATTTTTCCTCGAAGAAAAGACACGAATCTGAATTTACGGGTTCGATTAATTAATGGACAGGTAAAAAAAATGAGTGCGGAAAAAGGTGCCAGTAGTTGGATCCAACTTTCTTGCACGCAATTTCTTTTTTTCATTCTTTGATCGGTCATTCCCGTTTAGATTTTCAGTGTTCTATTCTTCTGCCCCGCAACCGATAAGAGACTAAACAATGCTGCCGAATAGGTAACCATGTGGTAGTGTCACTTAGATTTTTGATATTTGTTTACTCATGATTACAGAAACTGTTTTTTTTCTCGTCAGGCTGACCTCTTCGGCGGGACCTTTATTTGTGTCAGTTCAGCCTAGGTTAAGTAAAATAGAAAGTTAAGTAGGTATCTGCATAGGTTGATTAATTCGTATACTCCTAGAAACTAAATTCAGCATAGGTTAAATAGATTAGTAAGCTAGGGAGTCTGTTTTACTTCGTCAAATGCTTAGAACACGCCGTTTTCGGGACCAGCTGAACATAGTTTCTGTTCTTACAGAATCAGATTATTCTGTTGCCAGCCAGCTTTCCATTAATTAAACTTGTTCATTAAGTTATTGTTCAGTATAGGGCCGATAGAGTAGGAAGCTTCATAAGCAGCTGTGGTTCGTCAGATGTTTCTGCTCCTACAGAATCTGATTGCTCTGTCGCGGGCAAGCCATCTGTTAATTGAGCTCGTGAATTGATTAGGATATCGTCCGGCATTGTATTTTGTTTTGTGTTGATTGTAATTTAAAATTACCCTTTTTAAATTCTATAAATATTACTTATTTTTTCTTCCTAAATAACGGTTGGGCTTGAGTGTAAAGTCATTCCCTAATAGAACTTTGAGGCTAAGCAAATTATACCCTTACAAAAGGTGTCATCTACATATCTAGACCTCGCGTCCCTCTATATTAGATGGCATGATCTCCTCAAGAAAGATCTCATCCATCTTAATGAATTCGAGCAAGCTAGGTTGAGGTGTTTAATGACTTTAGCCTTACTTGGAAAAACTGCTAGAACTATTTGCATGCATACTTCAACGACACTCAAGATGGACCTGAAACAACAAGAACCTCAAGTCGAGCACTATCACCAAAATTTAGAAGCCTAGAGTATTCAGACGAAATAGCTCCCTCTTCAAATGAGTATGACTTCACCTCAACAATCAAAATTGATCAAAATGATAATGAACAAAATTTGATCAACCAATTGAAGGTGAATTTTAAACGAAATTTAAATTCAGTGCACCAACAATAGGTAAAAAAAAATCATTGCCAAATACTGATTTTCGTATTCCCTCTAATACAGAATTAGATGATCCTCGGAAAAAAAACAGGAAAACTCATATTTCAATGCAAGTATGTTCTTGTATGTAATGCATTCTACGATCACGTAACGCGTCTAACTCAACATGCCACCAGGGAAACAAGCAGCGTACCAGAAATAACGACAATGCTTAGACTCATCTCTGCAAAATGCCACTCTGGCGCAGCAAGAAAGACTTGCAAATGTATAAAACTCTCAATAGCTAGGAGGCCAGGCTGGAGAGAACTATAGTAAAAATGTTTTACCACATGACCTTAAAATAAATTAAATAGGAACGAACCCATATTTGGGAGGAGCACAGCCTTCAGTGAAAATGATAAATTAGTTCATAACCCAAATCAGCCACTTAAGGCGGCCGATGAAAATAACGATAAATCCAGTCCAGGCAAACGAACTGAAAACGAAAATACCAACTAAAATATTACATCCGAAAATGCTAGATAGCAACGTGCAAAGTATCCTGCCAAAAATGTACGAAATACAAGCCATTCTTTTAAACTTATCACGCGATATCATAGCTGTCAATGAAACGTGGTTATATCTTGATGGAAGATATCTCCCAGCAGAAGTCTCATCAAAAGTATACGTCTACCACAATATTGACATTCCTTCGGTGGCTCTATTATCACAAACGGAACAAGCAACAGAAAAAATAAAAGTTCTATATCTCGCCATCCACCCGTAGAAAATAAAAAACTAATAATTGTACCCGTATATAGAAACCAAACCAATACAGCAACCGATCATGATGAAATCTATAGTTTATTTGATAATATTCTCAGTATTCCTTATGGAAACTTATCATAACAGACTTAAATCTGCCCTACATATACTGACTAACTCCTCAATGCCAAGCATCTTTATCTAAGCTCATCAATCAGAGAGCAAATTCTCTACATCAGCATGTCAACGAAGTAACAAGACAAAGTAATATCATAGGTCTCATCATGAGGACCCCAGACCTCAGAATGATTTATTTAAAAGTTAAAGACGAGATCGGTGATCATAATGTTATCGACTTTGCACTCGGTCCACAATCCTAACGACAGAGCTCAACTCAAGTCCTCCCTAAACTACAAGCGGGCAAACTTCGAACTAATGGAAGAGAAGCTGAGCAGTTTTAACAACGAAGTACTAATGAGGAACAAAAATACAAAGGAATGTTTCATGATGCTTAAAGAAATAATCGAAACCGCTACAAAGCACCACATCTCAACAAAGCAAATGACACCATTCAATATCCCTCTTTCGTTTTGAAAAGAACTCACGCGGTGTTTAAATGTCAGACAATAGTCATACAAGATACTTTAATAATACCAAACAAAACCCTATCGTCATGAAAATCCGCACCTGGACAGTACAGTGCCAATAACACATAAGGGTAATTTTTCAAAGTCAATATATTTTCACAAACGTTTGTGGAATTCTGCCTTGTACTTAGAAACTTTTGTGTGTAAAGTTTCAGACTAATCGGTTGCTATTTTGAGATAACTAATCGACCTTAAATAGTTCCTTCTTCTTGGTTCTAGGTCATGACCACGAACAATCGAACTGAAATTTAATTTCTTTACCATAGTGTTCCCACTACCACAGAAGCAAACCTTCCCAGCCGTGGAGACCTTCTACGACGATTTTTCTACGCACACGAGAATGAGAAAACTGCGCACTCGATCATAGCTGGAACTGCAAAGAAGATTCTCGACTTCTGGACACGAACTAGGATACCCACCAACGCTGAAACTAACTTGGAGAGGAAAACTACTATACTTTTTGACTAGTGGAAGATCCGAAGCAAAAACAAAAATAGCGGTGGAGTGAAACATGCAATAAACCAAAAGACCATCCAAAACAAGGTTCTCATACCTTTTGGACATAGCACACTCCGATGCACTCACTCTGATGACCATTCCTGAAGACAAGGAATTCCTTCTTGGCCAGTGGGAGAAGGAGAGGTGAGGTTCGATGGCTGATCTGGACAAGAAGCTGAACGAATCGGCTTACCAATGTAAAAGCTCTCTCCCATGTAGCTCTCAACAGACGGCAAAATAAGCAATGATTGGGCTGGAGTCGTCATCACCTGAGTCATCAAGTGCAACCAGTGCTGCCAACACATCAACTTCTTCTTCAGACGCTGGGGCTGCTTCTCCACCAAAGCGATTGCGGACACGAGGAAGATCCTTCCTCAAGGCGATAACACTCGTGCCGAAACTGCACTCAGGGCGGTTCAAGCCGCTGCTAGAACTGTGTTCGAGGTCTGGAAAACTGAGGGGTCCATAAACGAGTCGTGACAATGTACTTCGACACAACATGTGTCAATACTGGAGCCATGAATAGTGCACGCACCATCTTACTGCAAATTTCGACCGACCCTCATTTCATTTGCTTGCCGTGATCACATCTACGAACTTGCTCTTGAAACAGTTTTTCTTCGTGTTTGGGGTCTGATCTTGGATCACCATCTTCCCTCGCTTCAAGGACTACTGGTCTTACATCAACCAGTCGACAATAAAACCTCCAACCAAAGAAAATCTGTCAAAGACTCTGGTCTCCAAGAGGGACGATCTCATACAAGGTTTGAAACGTGTGTTTCAAATAAAACAGCCCTATGACGACTATAAGGAACTCGCTGAACGAAGCTTTCTTTTTCCTGGCGACGCTCTTCCGAAGACCTCTCTCCGCAGCCCAGATGCATTTCATCGAGGGCGTTGGATGACGCCTATAAGTTACGTTCTGAAGATGGTCGTGTTTCGGGAGCAGCTGACTGGAGTCATCACACCTCAAAAAATGTCAACCCTCCAGAAATTCTGATCGTTCGCAATCCAGATCTACGTCTTCAATAGTGGAACGAATGGTTCTATATAATGACTACTACCTACTTTACCTGAGGCCCTTCTTTCAGTTCGAGGGAATTTAGGTGTGCTTACAAACTATTCGTTAACATTTTCCGAAACTGTCTATTATAAGGTTGAATTCAAATGAGTTTTAGAGAGGAATGTTATTAGGTTGCCAGCCAAGTTTCCGAACTTGGTCTATAAACAATCGTAATGCACCGTTCTTAAACCGAAGTGTGACAGTCAAGGAGAAATGTTTTTTCAAGAACTAACGACGACAAAGTCAGTGGTTGTCTCCTGGTCAGCAAGGAACGCGAACACTGGGCCAAACCGTTTTGTACCGAAAGCAATGCTGGTTGTGTTCTGATACCAAACGGGCCGATTCATTGGGATTTGTTGCCAGCCGAACAGACCATCAATGCCGAGCGTTAGTGTCTGTACTTGAACCATTGCAATCAAGCTTTACCAACACATCGTCGTCGAAATGTTATTCTGCTCCAGGACAATATAAAACCACATGTTGTGCGTTTGACTCAAGCAATGTTGTCTGAATTGGGTTGGGAAGTGCTGGATCATCCGCCATACTCGCCCGACTTGTGTCCGTCCGATTTTCATCACTTCCGATCACTTGAGTACTGTCTGGGCAAGGAAAAGTTCCGAAACATCGAGCATTTGCGTCGAGAATTGTCAAATTAGTTTGATGCAAAGGATACGGAGTTTCCCGAGCGCGGAATTGATTTGTTACCGGAACGATGGCAAAACCGTGTTCAGGCCAATGAAGAATATTCTAATTAATGTTGGTTGATACTTTTGGGCACTTGGAATAATACTTTTTTTTGCTAGCTAAAGTTCGAACACTTATTTGGAGCCCTAATAATTTCGTGCTGAGATTTGTATTTGCGTTGTGTAAAACTTATCTTCTTAAGCTTTTGCTCACCCTTATGATCTGGTTATAGGACAACGCATGCATTTTGAAATTCATTCAATGCATTTTCATGGGGAACCTGAGGTAACATAAACTACAAAAAAGTCATTTTATATGAACATACATACAAGCATTGATGAACGATTGTTGACATTGCGTTTTGGAACACCCACTAGATAACTATATCAATACCTTTTGGGAATGACTAGAATCTGCAATCTTGCTTGTCACATCTGATATTCACCCACAGATTGTACAAGTTATCTTTTTAAAACTATTTTATTTAATCCGACTCATTTGCGCATCGTTTTGTAAATTAAATTCCTCGTTCCCCATAGTACCAATGACTCTCTTCAGTTTGTTGTTATCATCCGGCTTTTTGGGTTGCTATTTTCTAACAAGGATAGGACTCACCGGTATATAATTGTTATAATATATAGACTTGTTCCATAACACAAACTAAGATTCCTCATCATGGTATCTTCTGTAATTGAGGTAATTCTAGCATTTGTAAATGGAAACATCAAATTGTATACTTCTCTAGAGCTGTGTAATCGTGTACACCCTACCATCGTAAACGGCCAACAAGCTACTAGATTGAGTAATTTATGGCTTGACTCCTACCATAGAAAAACTTACAGAACTAGGGTGCTTTTAGAGCCTAAAATTCGTCATAGACAACTACAACCATTGGACTACCAAATTTTAATATCGTCTAGTTACACATGAATTTTCAAAGCAGTTGAGCTTGTTATATCGAATATATCTCTTAAATTGATATTGACGTTTGCCGTAAAAAAAATCGAACCCTAAAATTAGATGCATAGTCAATGAACATAAGTATAGTCATTATTCTTAAATATTTTATTTACGCTGGTGTGACAATGTCAACCTATTTTTTCCTCAAAAAAACAATAAGCAAAATTCCAATGTTATGTATATATGTTTATCTATATATGTATATGTATATATATGTATATATATATATATATA
>VCRD01000977.1:150051-160843 GCA_006783055.1 Trinorchestia longiramus | reverse complement strand
ATCTATATTTGAAGGCGTCTAAGTTCAGCTGAAAGTTTATGTTTCTTTATAAGAGATCTTACGTTCCTTCTTTGTAATCATAACATGCTAAATTAAAATGCCCACTTTTCTGTCTTTAAGACTTAAGAAGATGGCAGAGCTTTGGATTGAACCTGGACTCCTATTTGCTATAAGCAGTATTGCATAAAAAATAACTGCACTTTTGGACAGTGGAAATGTATCAGGAAAAATACCAGAGAACAAACTGCAAAATAGAAAGGTAAGATGCGACTTTGAAACAATATTTGACATTTGTTTCTTATTGTGCAAACCAATTAGCTAAAATAATTTGATCAGGAAAAGCTGGCAATTTATTATTGCCCAACGTGCATAAATCATGAAGTCATGAAGTGATGGGATCTGTATATGTCAGGTTGAACAAAGAAGATGAGAGAAACAGTGATAACAAAATAAATTTTGAACCAGGGGGAGAAAGTTTCAGAGGTTAGTCACTAGTTGATATCTCCCGCAAAGGTAGGTTTTGAAATATTATTGAACAGTACCTAATAAGAAGGAAATGATGCGTTTGTATGCCCAAATGCCACCTCCACATCAACAGGACCTTTGAAACAATAGTTGCAGTGAATTGTATCGTCTGACCTTGTTGCAACTTTGGACTAACATAAAGTGCCAAACGGAGCTGTTGTGTTTGTAAATGATGAAGCGGTCAGCCATTTGGGGCAACAAACCCAGCCAGCAGCCCTGATACAGCATCAGACGTCAACGACAGAAGCATCGTGTATTTCCGTAGAAAAAATCAATTAGAAGTTCAACCCACAATTCCTGCTCAGTGTGGCTTGTAATGGAAACTTTACATCAGATGTCATTAGCATGTAGACTGTGAACAGATTAGCTGCGCAACTGACAGATAGCGGGCAATCAAAAATTATTGCAGTCTAGAGTTACAATCAGGGAAAACAGAAGCACAAGCTAAAGCCAAATTTTTGGATCTAAAAGAAGTGTTTAGATTTAGAGAATAAAGTCCATGAGATGTGCTTCGAAACAATCAGCTCCAATACTGGTCGGCACGTACGAGGGTACGTTCTTTCTTTGCAGGTCGTGAACTTCTGTATATTGACTGTGGCCATCATGTTTCAAAGTTGATTGCTGGAATAGCCATTTCTGAAAACATGGGACTATATCTACTCCGGTCGTTTTATGGTTCAAGTTCTTCTAAATAAGATGCCACTAGTTTTTTTCGACACACTCGTACCAACACCTGATAACATAATCATAGTTTTTGTTTGAATTAAATGAACCTTTTTGCCCAATAAGATAAATTCAAACACAGTAGCATCAAGGTGATGAAAAAATATTGCAGCTTAAAACAAAACAAAGATTTATATGATTCTCTGTTAGATTGATATAAAGTTTTGAATTTAATGGGTAACTAGAATATTAGGATAAATAATTATCTTCCATATTGTAGGTATTGGTTCTGTTTACGAATGTATGAACAAGAAACTAATCTCCATATTACGAAACCAACCTCCTTTCAGAAAACAGCGCTGCTGTAGGGTGCTCAAAGAGTTCATAATCAATAATTGACATTTCTGTAAATAGCCATTAGCCCACCCATGTGATTGAACATTCTATTATATATTTGTAAACATCCATGATATGGACTTTAAAGTACATACCACTTATCATGGACGCCAATTTTTTTGATTGAATATTTTTTCAGTTTAACTTTTAACCCTGTTGTAGCGTACACTTATATAGAAATACACTACATCCACGCATTGTCTTTCTCTCTGAAACTTTAATAGAAGTACTGACGTTCTGCGTTAGTAAACCTGATCACACAGGCCTCGTCTCAACATCACCGGACCACGACCGCTGGGGCGGCTGCTGCTACATTCGAGTTGCAATGAATACAAAACTAGACAAATACAAAGAAGTATCAACATATATTTTGTGGATGTGAGCATTTATTAAATCCCACTTGCCCGAAGACATATTTCAGAGTATCATGCAGTGTATTGTCACTTAGGTGCGTGTTGAAAAACGTTTTATCCCGCTAATACGATTAACTTCTGAAAAACTATTTTTTTCGGCATATGTACTCAATTTTTGATTCATCATTTGCTGTTTATTTTATTTTATTTTTAAACTCTAAAACAGCAAAAAAAATTATATATGAGAATAGTACATAACACAAAACTACCATCAAACAGTTTGACCTTGAAATTGTCGGTGTAAACGAAAGTTAGGATAATTTCGTATCTCTCGAACATTCCAACTATATACGGTGGGCCACAAAAAAGTTTCCTTTTTTTCCAAATACTTATAACTGCGTAACTAATGGTCGTAGAAACTTAAGCTTGATTTCATTTTCCCTGACATTGACTGCACTTTTCCCAGTTTATATCATTTCGTGTTCAAAGAAATAGTTTACGAACAGGTAATCGAAAATTGAGGATGATTTTTTACGCCATTGTGCGAGGGTAATTCTAAAAGCGTAATCTGTGATTTTACTTACGTGAAAAACAATTAACAGAAAAAGAAAAAAAAACAATAACATTTTTTCAGAGCCTAATATTTACTTTTCATTAACAAATGTGCACAATTTTTCCATTATAACCAATTACCATCGTTGTTTTAAAAACACTTCTGTCATTTCTGGCAATGATTTTCTAATAATTTCTGGATTGTTGTTAAGTTCATTGCCATTGTGAATGATACCATCACGTAAATCTTTCAGGACTGTTGGAGGTGTTTTATAAACTTTATCTTTTAGATAAACATAAAGAAAAAATTACACTGAGTCAGATCGGGACTGTGTGGTGGCCATTCTATTGCATGTCCAACTCCAATGACACGATATCCAAAAACTTCTGTTAAAGTGTTATTTACGTAAATATTGTGGCATGAGGCTCTGTCATGCATCCACCAAAAACTGTCGAATTTATGCCTGTAACCAGCTTTCAGCTGTGGATTAATTTGTTCATAGAGCATGTCTAGGTTTTATGTCCAATGATACAATTTAGTGTGACTCTAAAAAAACTGGTAGCTCATTCTTTGTTTAGTCCTTTTAAAATTACCCTTGCGTATTAGCAAAACCAAATCATCCATACTTTTCGATTACCAGATTTTTAACTTCACGATTTCTGTTATGCTTGTCTAGCTCACTTATATACAATACATAGTATAAATTTACCTCACATACAATTATTAATAAAATATTAAAACTACACGAAATTCGATCAAGACATGGAAAGTAATAACAGAGTAACAACAATGAAATACACCACAACATTCGGATGTCAAATCAAATTTCGTTGCCCCGAGATTAGATGTTCCTTGACGATGTGCAGAAGTGATAAAAGGTTTGACAAGATCTCAACTTTGATGACATGATGCTCCACCCCATCAGGGAAACCCGCAGCGAACTCTACACGACGGCAGTACTTAAACTCACCTATGCAGCATTTATTTCTGGTAATGCAAGAGACACTTGCAAAACCACATAATTATAGGCGACCTCAAGGTAATGATGGGAGAGTTTGCTTAAAAAACTATTTCCACACAATCAACACAACAATGACATGAATACAACAAGAACGAACCCACCTAAGGGTCGTACAGTTTTCTGTGACCTATCGTGAACAAGGATATGATTAAAACTAACCGCTGAAATTGGCCGATAAATAAAATGATGAATGCAGCTCAGACGAGTATACCGAAAGCAAAAATACTAACCAAAATATTGAACACCTACAGATATTAGTTGGCAGAGTACGAAGTTTTCCACTAAAAATGATGAAAATGCAAGGCCTTGCGTCAACGTTGTTGTACGGTATCATAGTTGGCAATGAAACGTGGTTAGATCTAAATGGAAGACATCTCCCGGCTGAAATTTCATTGGAAAGATATGTGTACCACAATGTGGACAAACATTCACACTTTAACAAAAGGGTCTTAAAACGTACATTAATAAAAAGTTGCAACCGTAAATGAATACAGAGCGAATAACAGCAAAAATGGGAACAATAACTCTCACCATTCACCAGTATTTAAGACAAACTATCAAAACTGTACAGATATATAAGAACCCAAACAGTACGACAGTCGACGATGATGAACTCTTTTTGCTTTGATAATATCCTCAATGCCACACACGAAACATTAATCATGGCGAACTTTGATCTGCCGTACGGAAACTGGACTACTCGTCGAAATCGAACTCCTGGATGTACAATAAATATACTTAAATATCTCCTCCTCTTTGTTGTCGGTATAACTGATTTTATAACTGTTGAACGACGAAAAATATTTGAAACTATACTGAATGATATTGACTTTAGCCAACGAGGTTCTAAGACAAACCTCATACGTTGTTCACTTTCACTGACGTACATAACGCAAAGGTGGTTACTTAGTTAACGCTACAAAAATAGTTTATTATAATTAGTAACTTTTAGAAATGTCTCACGAATACATTTTTGACTTATTTATGATTTATTTCGTCAAATTTTTGAACAACTTTAGTTATTGATGGCAAAGCGATAAAAAACTAAGAAGTAAAGATTAGTTCTCATTTGAGCGCACAAGTTATCGAGTTTAAATATTATTTTCGATATTAATAGGTAACCACTTTTATACATGTTCAGCTCTTTTTGGATAAATTTGAAAACACACTCACACTCCTGTCTTTTTACTATCAGTTTTACTTGAATCACAATGTCCAGCTACAGCCTGCCATTCAGTGTTCAACGAAGCAGTCATATTATCACATTACAGTGATAATAGTCATGTCATCACATTACAGTGAGACAACAGTCACGTCACCTGGTACAATGAGTTAGATTGTGGTTGGACTGCGTTACCGGTTAGTCATAAAAGAATCAGGCTACCCTGCAATTTGAACGTGTCATACTACTATCATATTCATTTGAGCAGCCTGCCATTCATTTTGATACGCAAAAAAATGCAAACTATTGCATTAAAGTTATACTGCTATCATCCAGTTTATCTAATATGCTCCAGTTGAAATATCATACGACAGTTGGACTGTCATACTTCAGGTGGACTGGCATACTCTACTTTGACAGTTATGATCCAGTTGGACTGTTACATTGCAGTTGGTAGGCCATACTTCAATTAAACTGTCGTACTCCAGTCGGACGACAATTTTGCACACAAACTGTTATAGACTGAAACCCAAAGTATTCAAATTATACAAAATTTAAAGATTCACAACTTGTACGAAATTTTTGCAACTAAAAATGAGCTAAGATATCGTCAATATCGCAATGTTCAATTTTGCAAGGTATGTTGCTTAACGACGCATTCTTCATCATTTATTGAACAAAAACTGAAATTAAACAACGTAAAATTATTCGACACGTTCTTTCCTACTAGTAGCAAACCTCTTCTTGTGTTTTACAGCATAATTTATTTTTCTGCAGTCTCTTTTGAGTTTCTAACCCAATGCTCGAAATATACGAGACCTTTCTTGCTGGCAGATATCGTTAAATTGTAAAAATAATTGTGGGATATTTTAGTCATCTCATATTTCAAGAATTGTTCACAAATTTTCAATCAGAGTATGGCTGGGTAACTTTGGCCACTTTAGAGCTACAATAATGTGCTTCTCAAATTACGTTTGTTTTTGTTTTGGTGTATGTATGGTCATTATATTAATGAAACGTGTAGTCGCTATCAAAATGAAACTGAACTGAATTACGTCGAAAATATTTTGATAATATTCTATCTAATTTTTCCTATTATGATTTTCCAAGTTCCTGTCCTACAAAACAAAGACTATCTTAGGTATACTTCCTGGAATGTCAGTAGGCGTTTTTCTCTCCAAAAATGTATTGAATGGGGAATTTAAAAAAAATATTAAATTTTGTTTCGGCGAAACAAAATCTAACATTCCAGAGAGCAGATGGTTTTTCTAAATACTCTTCAACAAATTTGAGTTCAGCCGTAACATAGAGTTTTTTTGGAGATCGTGAGTTCCCGCCGTTACAGGAAAAAACTGACTGACAGTGTCTGCAAACTTATACACCTGCTTTAGTAAATTGTGCTTTTAGAACTGAACGAGTCACAAGTAGTGTTATATTTTTTTTAGTGATGTGCATCGCTGTTACACCAGAGACCATACGTGGGCGAGCACTCTTCAGCCAATTTGCAGTAGATTCCTAATTACTTAATCTTTGAATTAAATATCCTATTTAGCATACACTGATACCTATGACCTTGTGATTTTACAGTACTGGTTTGCATATGCAAATGAACAAAACAAATACAGAGATCAGTTGATAGTTTTTCAACTTGAACTGTAGAACACTTAAATTATCAACCACAGAATATTTACTCAGTTTCCATATGCTATCACAACGTCATAGGTTACAAATAGCGCGTGGCTGTGATTAGTAAAAATAATTTATAATATTGGAACCTGTAAGGATTTTATCGTGCAGTCAATTCACAACTAAAGATAGTTGTATGCCAATTTCGCGTTGTTAGGCAGCAATTAGACAATTATCTGTTCTTTTCAAGAATGTGTATCGAGTTTAACAGTTCCATTTTGGGCAGTGACAGAAAGTCAGCCAGAGTCAGATTGTACAGGATGTTTCTGGTTATAATAAAACGTTATGAAATTTCAGTGTAACAGGAACGTAATGTAAAAATACTGCTGAACATAATAAAACATTTGTGAAATCTTACACCAGACTCACTGATAGTAACGTATAAGAAGTTTCTCAAATTCATTCTGCAAACAGTAACATTTCACACGCACTCACTACTGTTAGGTAATCCCACAATATTTGAAAAGTTTCAGATAACAGGTGGACGTTGATATTCCTACACTTAGAGACTCCCTAACTATTGTCTTTCCATTAGATACTACGACCAGATGATCACATTGATACAGACACAACAGTAAAATACTACTGCAAACCAGTTGTTGAGAATATTAAAACGGGTGCATGTTGCCATATACCGAGTCATTCTGAAAGTATTTCCTCTCATTTATTTATTTTCCTAAAGGGATCTGATAAAATTGTTAATGATTTTGTAGGGACAACTAAGCTTTCGCACCCATAACGTGAAAATAATCTTATTTTTTGTCAATATTGCGAGCGTGACAGTATGAGAAATTAACAACAGGTATGGATATGTGTGAGAAGCAAGGACGGTTTTTTGATTGTCTGCACTCAAAATGATTTGAGCTAATCGACATAAATTGATATTTTTGGTTAACGCTTACAAAGATGCAGTACTAGTTACTGTCTGCACAGATAGAAGATGGGTTCGTTTATGCAAGGATAACGAATGAGATGAGAGCTGCAATTCGCGCTTTGGTGGGTCTCGCGTAACCCTCACTCCTTAATATGAGGTGGACCTCAATCAACCCATACTAGCTAATCGGCGGACAACAGTGAATGAAATGAGGGCTGACTTCGGTATTTTTGTCAATATTGTGATCTCTAGCTGAATGAAAGGAATGTATCAGGTGGTTCCCATGGATACTCGAGCATAAACTCACGCTAAATGACCATCGGCTATCTATTGCATCGCCTCTACTGAATAACCGATTACCATTCAGAAAAACGAATGACATGACCAGCGTTTTCTCCAAATCAACGTCGTGATTGGTGCAGCGATGAAAGAAACTTCCTTGGCCGGTAAAAATTTTACAGACTTGCTTATCGACTTGCCCTTGCTTATCGTTGGCAAAGTTGCATTGCGAACGATCGCGAATACCTCGAAGATGTTCTGGATAATTTCTGGAGTAAAAATGTCCGTTCATGACACTTCTATCTTCATAGCTTTCACTTTTTTAGTTAAAAATAAGAAAGCATTACCTTGAAAACGACCATCATCGTTCAATCAAATAGGTAAATCCCTCACTGAAAACAGTAGTCGGCTGTTCAGCCAGCGTTACCAGAGAGCATTACCAAACACGTGTAACATTTCTACAAGCTGAAATATACCGTAGACTCTCAAAAAAATGAAAGTGTTCGCTAAAGTTCATATTCTAACGTAAATGTTGTAATTCTCGATTGCTCATCAACCAATGAAAATATGATGTTACAAAACTATAATAAAAATGTTCCATTGCAAAATCATTATTAATGGACAAAATTTGGTTAGGATAAACGATGGAAAAGGTGTCCGTGGCCTTCAAAGATCAGGAGCATCAAGCAAAACGGCTCAAAGTCAAGATGAGTTCACACAGAGATAACGGTTACCGACTCAAAAAATTTTGAAATGCAAATATACAAGAAGGTGGTCAACAAACATGACCTCATAATATAAAAGGACACCATAAAACGTATTCACAATGCCAGCAGACTATGTGCAATGGTCTTTGCAAAGGAATCGCTCGTCCGGGCAAAGAATACGAAGATCCGACTGAAATTTATTAAAAAACGCGAATCGTTAGCAATCAAAGATTGGAACGAAGTCCTTTCGAGCGATAAATCGAAATTAAATTTATTTTAAAGTGATGGCCAATGCTACATTTGTCCGAGAGACACACGAATAAATTCCCGGTATCAATATCCAATGGTAAACCACGGGCGCGGATTGGTAAAGGTGTGGCGCTCTTTCCCTCATAATGATATTAGGTTGTCCGCAAAGCTCGTGCAGATTTTTAAGGGAAAGAAAAAGGTCAATAAACATTTGTTATTATATTGTTAATCAACCAAATATGAACCATTTTGTTGCACAATACGTCTATATCTATCCTCTAACTTACAAATTCCTTCTTCACAGAATTGAGTTGTTTGTATGGCAAAGAATTCATTAAGGTATCGTTTTATGTCATCCAAAGAATTGAACTTTTTACCATTAAGATTATTCTGCAAAGACCAGAATAAGTAGAAATCAGAAGGGGCAATATTTGGTGACTATGGAGGCTGAGGTAACACATCCCAGTCGTATGGCAGCAATTTTTTTTTGGTAAGCAAAGAAGCGTATGGTCTTGCATCAACATGTCGAAACACAACACCTTTCCTGTTGGCCAATTCTGGACGTTTTTCTTGAATTGCTGCTTCTAACTCATCCAGTTGTGAGCAGTATTTTTCAGAATTAATTGTCTGGTATCTTGGGAGAAGCTCATGGTACAGAATTCCCTTCCAATCCCACCAGACACAAAGCATAACTTTTTTAGGGTGAAGGTCCGCTTTTGGGATAGCTAATGGTGGCTCATGTCGCTTACTCCAAGGTCGGTTTTTCTGAACATTTCGGTACATAATTCAATTCTCATCCCCGGTCACAATTTGCTCTAAAAAAGGCACAGTTTAATTCCGTTTATTAAGCAGATCACAGATGGAAACGCGATCCAAAAGATTCCTCTCACTCAACTCGTGTGGAACCAAAACATCGTAGCGATTTGTGAACCCAAGCTTGACCAGGTGCTCATGAACGGTGGATTTTGATAGGTTAGGGCTTTCTGCCGATTCTCGGGTTGTGGGATGAGTGTTATTCTCAATTAATGACTTGATTTAGTTGTCATCTGTGGGGGATGGTCTGCCTGATCGTTCTTTATCAAAAAGGCTACAATTTCCAGCCCGAAACTTCGCGAACCACTTCCATACAGTTGTTTCCGATAAAGAATCATTACCTTAAACTACGCATATTTCTTTGGTTGCTTGTGAGGCACTTTTCCCTTTATAAAAACAGAAAAACATTAAGTGCCGAACATGAATCTTTTTATCTTCCTTTTAAAGGGTTACAGAATTAACACAAGTTATAGGATGGTAAACCTTCTTTCATGAAAAGATATTTTAAACAGTTATCTAAATGGAAGTGTAGTCAAATCCTATTCTCTGGATTCAAACATATTCTAAAATAAGTCGAAAGGTGAACTACTAAAGATCGACACAAACTTTCTGGACAACCTGATATTAGCCCCCTCATTCATATCGATGTGATTATGGACTAGAATGCTATAGAAGTGTAGTAAAAGATCAAATGCTGCCTTATGCTCGAAAAAAGTGTCATTTTCGGTGCGTGAATACGCTTTTCAATAGAGTCACGATCCTAAGCACACCCCTATAATGGAGTAAATTGATTTATATTAAAGAAAATTATAATTTTAGACTGGCCGAACCAATCTATTGATATCAATTCAATTAGACATCTTTGGAAATACCTTGGGAAAAATGTCAGGACTTGGAAGCATTACTTCAAACCACAATGGCTTCGAGATCTTTAATTGGAGTGGGCAGAAATTCCTAACTCCAATTGGAAAACTTTTGATTAGTCTATGCTCCGAAAATGTGTTGACGTCTGGAAGCAAAAGATTGTACAACTCAATATTAAATAAGATTTCATTTAGTATCACGTAGATGTTTGTTTCAAGAGAAAAAAAAGAACGGAATATCTCAAGATTTTTGATTTCGAAATATGTATATGAAACTGACGTATTATTTTGAGATCATTCGTGTATCAAAATGGTTCTATGTTGGTTTGTGTTGAGCTTCACATGGGTACTAATTAAAACCTTACTTTTTCGTAAGAAAATGCTTGCAGAAAATGTAAGGGCAGGAACCCACATCGTCTCCAAATCTGTATATACACACACACAGATATATATATATATATATATAAATGTACATATATATATACATATATATACAGGTGGTGGACAAAATAATGGAAACACCTAATATTTTACCATCATAATCTTAGAACATAATTTAAACAATCAAAACTTGGCATATGTTCCTATTTTCTTTATAATAATTTTGTTATTCGGTATATTGATGTAAAATGTATGTTATTTTTCTGT
>VCRD01000977.1:96120-148615 GCA_006783055.1 Trinorchestia longiramus | reverse complement strand
ATATATATATCTACAAACATTAACATTATCAATCAATATGCAGAAAGATTTTGAAACATATTGTTCCCCACAAAAATGATTTACAATATTATTAAATGAACTCGTAAAAGTATCTGGTACATCGATTTAATATTTGGTTGCATAGCACTTATTACCCAAAACAGCCTTCACTCTTCTTCCGTAACCTGCAATAAGTTTTTTGCAAGCAATTGGATGAATTTCAATCCATTCTTCTCTACATGTTTGTCAATTCCACGATATTTTTAGGAGTTCGTGCACGTGCTTGGTACTTCAACAGTTTCCATAGATTTTCTGTAGGATTGAGATCTAGAAACTAACTTGGCCATTTCATGATATTAATGTCCTCATCCTTGAACCATTTTTTTTCTGGCGGTATGTTTTGGGTCATTGTTCTCGTCAAATAGGAAATCATGGTGCTGTTGTAATGAATCTGCACTTTACTAAAGATGCTTTGACAAAATGTCCGGTATAATTTGATGAATTCATTGTTCGCTCGATTATTTTCGTTTCTGCAACTTCATTATATGAAAAACCCTTAAATAATCTGATTTCCACCACCATATTTGAATGTAAGTATAGCGTTCTGTGTCTTGCATTCAGTATCTTTTTTCTCTATACAGGAGTACCCTGTTCCTTTCAAAAAGTTTTATTCATGTTTCATCTCACCAGATTACTTTCTACAAAAGTCCTTTGATTCATTTTGATATTTTATTACAAATTCAATTCGATTTTTCCCATGTATGTATTCCAATAATGAAGTATTTGTAGGTGATCGTGAATTCATTCCTGTACGACACAATGTTTTCTTAATTGTACTCCTACTCAATTAAATTCCTATGTTCTAAGGTCATTTTGAATTTCGCTTCGAGTAAAAAATGTTTTTTATGAGACTTTGGCAACAGATCTTGAAGCAGTCTCGGTCAGTTTGCGTGGCATCAACAGGGTTTAGAACCAAGGTAAGATCTTGATCCACCCATCGGTATCACATGTTTTTTTTTATGCCGCTCAATGATCTTCTTTCAGACATCATCAGATAATTCTTTGGTTCTCATCACTTTTAAAGTTTAGCTCTTCTACACGCTATCACAATAGTTAGCAATGGATGTTAAACAACCGTGCAATGCTGTGATTGATTAAAATATGAACATGAACGTCAAATTTTCCCTCAATCATGATAATTGTATGTTGTATGAAATACTTTTGTATGGGTTGATTTCATAATATTGTTAAGAAAATTGTTTGGGGACAACGTTTATAAAGTTCCTTCAGTGTATCGTTTGATGATGTTTGTTAGAATGTACGTACGAAATTTCATTTGGAAACAACTATTATATTTTGAGAAAAATATAAAAAAAACATGATGTACCAAATACTTGCACAACCCACTCTATATACAGTGGGGGAAACAAATATTTGTTCATGTGGAAATTCTTTATTCAGAAAATATTGGAAGTTTAAAAAGAGGATGTACCGATACTATATTTGCATACACAGGCATCAACTAAGAATATGTAAAAGACACGAATAAATTATAGTAAATAATGAATTTGTATCTAATTATAGATATATAAAGATGAAAAAAGAACTCGTACAATTCGTAAATAATAGATAATTCTGATTTAATACGTCGTAGCTGAACCATTATTCAGTTCATTTTCAATCAATCATTTCATCTAGTTCTTAATTAATGATATACATGTTTCCTAAGAAATGTTCCTCCATTCCTCTTTACAAATTTTGTTCCAATCTTGAATAATCGTTGGAGCTCTTGAATGAACTTTAATTTTCAAAGGACGCTAGAAATTTTCAATGGGGTTCAAGTCTGGTGACTGGCATGGTCATTATGGCAACTTTAGAATGTGATTGATAAGCAATTTTTTGGTAAACTTTGACGTGCGCTTTGGGTCGTTATCTCGTTGTGAAGCCCCGTTTCACCGAGTTGAAGGTTTTCTACGGAATTACGTGAATTATTGTTCAAAATATTTTGGTACATCTCTGAATGAATTCCACCATCTACCGCATGCAAAATGTCTGTGTCATTTGTAGAAAACACTCCCACACTATGATGTTGCTAGCTTAATACATTACATTAGGAAGTGTGTTCTCCGGCGCATAAGCTGTGCCAATTCTTCTTGAAACAAGGTTTCGAGAATTTCACCCAAAAAATTCAATTTCGACTCATTTTTCTACAGAACATTTTTCCAGAATACATCGTTTGTTTGTAAGTTTAGAAACAAATATAAACAGGCATCTCTATGTATGCCTTTTAGTTAAATGTGGACTTTTTCTAGGAGAGCGGGACTTCAGTTCATAGTTATGAAATTTATTGTTGATAGTTCATAGTGTAACACTAGTCCCTGAAACTAATAAATCTTCTTATAACTCCATTCTAGTGACCATTGTGCCATTTTTTTATTCATCGTTTTAATTTTCATAAGGATGTAGGGTAAATCTTGCGTCTTGCACCAGATCTTATTTTGTTTTCTGTCCTTTTTTGATATTTTATACCCGTGAATATATGAAGAAACAGTAGAAAATGGACTGCAAAGGCTCTCAGATATTTTTCCGAAGCTATTGCCACCTTGCCTTCGTATATAATCAAGGTTCTCGCAGAATTTGTGAGTTTTTCACCTTTCACCATTATAATGACATTACTGTATGAGTTTTTAGTGTTGAATGAACTTGTTAGAATCTTGACATCTCAAAATAACTACTGATAAGAATTATTGAAACCAACAGGACATTCTAGTAACCAAAACCTTATAAAAATAATATTTCATGTCATCTAAAATTAGAAATTTGTTCTGTACGAATGCTTTTATCAACCCAAAATATCTATAATTGTGCATAAGTTCATTGTTCTCTAAAATTTGTTCATTTCTTATTTATATGTTTAGTTCGTGCGTGTGTGCAAACGTAGTGTCGGCTTGCCTCATTTTTGTTCATCGGAAATTTAATAAATAAAGTAATTAAACATATACGAATATTTGTTTCCCCAACTGTCTACATATACGGAGAAATACATTCATTTTTCAATCAAAAATATGTCGAAAGCAAGCATAATCCTCATTTATGAAAGTACTCATCCACTTTTCATGTCATAATATTTTTCGGTTGCAAAAAGACAACCTTAGTAATTTAAAGTCAGTCCAATAAGTTTTTCTCGACTAATTCACGGGTCAGTTCTAAAAAGAACTTATGAAATGCTGGTGGAATAAGACTACGTGAATGCGTACTGTATGTGTACATTTTTTTTTTAATTTCCATAGGGTGAGAGGATTTATTGATGTCAACTTATCTGAGACTCAAATTTTTGTTCATCTCTGTAGGAGATGGTTTCGTAATAAACTAGTAAAATCTTGCTTAATATTTTTGCACTTCAGTCGTGTGATTTTTCCTTATCCCTTCATTCATTCATGTGAAATCAAACTGGGAAAATAAGTTTTCAATTTAAAAAAACCTTGGATGCCAATTACTTTAGAAGCTGCTTTCTTCTTCGACTGTAAAATTAAATAAAACAACTGTTCCTAGGAGTAAATCCTCCAATTTTAGTTTTTCTCTCTATTACAACAAAGTTTCGATCGTTAAGCTAGAAGCAAAAAAAATGCATCCAGTTTTTCTCTTAATGTGCGTCCAACAAAATATCTGTAGCTCTATTTTGGAATTGCAAGAGCTGAACTTTTCAATCGACTTTGCTAATGATATCAACAGTTATTTTCAATCGAACAGAGCAATAAACCTGCCAATGATGTACTTCGAAAGTTGTTCGTGGAAAATTAACTTCCTTACTGTTTACTTTTTCGTTTCTGCCTCATCCTTACAGTTAAATAATAAAATAATGGTTTTTGTAGACTTTCTCTAGATAAACCGTACTAATTTCAGTATAATGACTTTTAAAGTTTCACACTCTATCCGTAAGTTATTTAATAAACTCAACTTTTTCTGTAGTTTTATTATTGTATACTCTACCTTTATAATACGAGTAACAACTTTGCTGCTTCCAGTATTAACTTGAAATATTCTTCACTTTTAAATGACGATATCAAATTTTCAAGGTCAATACTTCTATCAATTCAACTATTGTACAGCATTAACAACCTAAATCACCAGCTTGGTCGACTGGTGAGCGAATGTGCTTGCGAGCGGAAAGACCCGGGTTCGAATCCCGCTGCCGACATGGTTGACGCGGCTAGAAATACGGCATGGGACTTGGGTAAACAACCGAATAATTATCGAAGTAATTATCCGGCTCAAGAATGGCCCAGAAGGTTCGTTCCTATCGCCTTATTCTAATCTAAGCCTCATTCTAATCTAATCTAAATCTAAATAAAATGAATACGAATTAAGCGTTCTCTGGTATATTAGACCATTGTAAAGATTCATGCTTCCAATTCTAACGATTTGTGCATTTTCTGATTGATTTTATCGACACACCACTCACCAAGAACAATACGAACGAAGTGTCTAAGCATTTTTTTCATTCCTACCCAAAAACTCAATATGTAATGATAAATTATGACGAATCTATGATGTGAAAATATATCAATGTATAATGTGTATTGATAAACACTGACTTCCCTTCGTACCGTAACAGAGATGGAGGATCTAATATTTACATCAAAGAAAAGCTGCACCCACATTTCGAAACTAAGCGAGTAACAGAACAAATGGAAAAACATCTAACCCTAATCATATAAAACTATCAAAATTGTACCTGTATCTTATAATCCAACCAGTACATCAACCAATAGTGATGTACTCTACGATTTCCTCGAAGATATCCTCAGTACTTTTCATGAAGCATGAATCATTGGAGACTTCAATCCGCCCTACATAAACTAAACGAGTTGTCAATTCAAGCACCGGAATTTAGCATCGATTTGATAAATACACATTCTCCACAACAGCATGATAGCGAATCAATTAAACAAAACGATATCTTAGACCTCGCCATGACGACCTTTGACCTCAGAATAATGGAATAAGAAGTTATGCACAACATCGGTGATCACCCTATATTACACTTTGCGTTCCAAGTCCACGACCTTAACGATAGGGCTGAACTGAAAAACTCTCTGAACTACAACCAAGTAAACTCCAAACTAGGGAAAAAGGAACTCAGTAGTATTGACAACGAAGTACTAATGAGAAACACGCTCACGAATGCTACATCATACCCAAAGAAAAAATCACAACCGGCACGAAGCACCACGTCCCACCGAAGCGAATGGGACCCACCTATACTATTACCCTCTTTGCTTTTCAGAAGAAATTAAACGTCTGACGAATGACAGACAACCGCCATATACGGCATTTTGGAGATATGAAAGACAAATATCGTCTAAAGCATATCCGCTCATGCAAAGCAGTTAAGTCAACGATATGATATACACAGTGGAATAAATTAATTGAAGCTGAAACAGAAGCAAGAACTAACTACAAGAGTTTCTACAGTAGGTAAATCAGAGACAACTCGAAGGATCCATATTAGGACCACTGATCGACTGTGTGTGCTAAAATCAAACGGAATCGAGCAAAGCTAGAATTATTAACACATACGTCACTTGTGTGTTCACTCGTAATGACTTAACTAAAATCCACTAACCTCACACCTGAAACATGGACAAAATTCTGAAAAACTGCATGTTCATAGTAAAACAAGTAAAAAATCGGTTAATTTTCTGAACTCATGTCAATCAACCGGGCCCGACAGCTTTGCTCCTTGAATACTCAAAAAAACTGCTAATGTAATTAGCTAACCGTTTGCAAGCATCTTCAATCAATCGCTCGAAACTGGGATCGTTTTCAAGGATAAGAAGCAGGCAGAGGTCACTCCTATTTCCATAAGATGAACAAACATGTGCTCAATAACTATCGTCCAAACAGTTTTACATCTGTCATCATTAGTAAGACGGAAATATTACTCAAAGTTCGTATAACAAAACATCACCAAACGCAAAATCTGTATGGTGATCTCTCGCATAATCACTCCTCAGTCCTGACTCTCAAATATCCCTTACCTCAGAGCAGACATCGAATATCTTTATTGTTGTGTTCTACTCGGAGTGAGCGCCTAAGGGAGTAAGAGACCGTCGAGAAACCCAATAGAAGAAAAGGCAATTAAAGACAGGATGAACTTAATAGTTTGTATTTAGGCATTTGAATATTCTATTAAATGTTGTTTCTTTCTTAGTTGCGCACGTCTTGTCGAGTACTGGCGTACTGATATCTTACCGGTAGTGCACCGGGACGTATATAGCTGAAGCAGGTAGAGTTTTTTTTAGTGTGTGGGTTGTTGGAGCCCCATCCGGTTCACAGACAGGAAGGCTAAATTCTCTGCTCTGCTGTTGGTTGTGATTTGAGTTGTTTAGGTGGTTAGCCTCCTTACATAGGGCTGTTGGCTGGGCCCTGTTGCCTGAGCGGGATCCTAGCCTTCCATTGTCCTGTTCCTTCATTGGTCGACGTGGAACTTCTGCTTGCAACGGAAATCTAGCCACGTCGTTGAATTCACTTGTAGTGCGAACCAGGCGATTCACTACGCCTGATTCCTGACACCCAGCAGGGATTCAGGGAAAAACGTAGCTGTCTTATAAACCTCCTCAATTTTTTGGTGAAGTCAATTCCGTATACGACTGTACAAAAGCCAATGAGCTTATATACCTGGACTTTTAAAAAAACATTCTGCAAAAATTTCCCTCGGAAGTCCGAAGTGGAAGTATATGGAAACGAGTTCACTACCTTTTATGGATACAAAACTGGCCCAATGGTTGTACTCAATGAGTGATGATTCATTATCAATGTAGTGATCTGGTGCCTGCAAGATTAGGAGTCCATGGAAGGAACGTTTAAGACCCACTCCTCTTTCTCACCTACATCAACGATTTTGACGTCGAGATCATGAGTAAATTCAACAAATTCACCCACAACACTAACTGATAGAGACAGAATAACTATTCAACCAGACATAAATTATCTACTTCAATGGACCGAAACCTGGCAAATGAGTTCAACGTTGACATATTTTATAACGAACTTGGGTGATAATAATCGGCATTTCCAACATACTATGAACGCCACACCAATTGAAACAGTACATAAACCTAGAGTTTTTGGTATCATTTTCACTGAAAATCTCAAACATGAAACACAAGTGGAAAACCGGATCAGGAATAAAAGTATGATCCCTGGTTTCACTGCAAGAAATTTTGAATGCAAATAAAAAACATCATGTTACAGTTCTATAATGCTTTAATGCAGTCACATGTAGAATACATAGTGAAACTGTGATCTCCTAACTTTCAAAAACACTATTAAAGAGGGAAAAAGTTCAGCGTAAAGCAACGAAAATGATCCATGCAGTCTGCAATCTCAACTTCGAAATGCATCTTCTGCAGTTTGAAGAAACTCCCTAAAACAAAGAAAACTACTGAAGTAACTTATCAAAATCTACAAGTATCTCATAAGCTTCAACGATGTTTCTCCTAAAGGGCTTTTAAACAGAGATGATAATGCGCCAAACAAAAATAAAGAACTTAAACTAATGATATGAACCTTCATAGCATCCAAAGCCATAAACTTCTTTCCAGTTAAAATTATGAGAGCCACCCAAACCCAAACCAGCTATCCAAAACATTGCTTCTGCTGGCACTGTGAACAATTTTGAGAAATTCTCACAACGCTTCCGGGAGAGGTTGGAGAGCTGCTTCGCTTCGCGGACTGGAAATCCTCCGACTGCGGGTATCTTCGGGAGCCACGGCGTAGGGAGTTGAGCTGTTCGGATGAGGCTAGCGCTGCGTTATCTGCTTGCGTATCTCACTATATTTATAGTGCCATTATCAATTGAACCAACTTATTTTCAATCGTCCAGGCATTACGTTCCTGTCTGGATTAAAGAGAAATCTGCAATTGAAACTTTCTACAATTTTGCATGCCTCTCCTAAATAGTTTTTTGAGTGCGAGTTAATTTCCTTACGATTTTGTTGCTTCTTAAAATTGTTCATTTTCTTGGCCGGACTTCGCTACTCTTAAAATATTTATTCCACTAGAATTTTATAGAAGTGCTGAACTCAGCACCTTGATTTATTAGGAAGACTGCTCCTCTAAAATTGGGTTTCCTAAACTGTCCCAAAGAGAGCAGCTTCTCTTAAAACATTCCAAGTGAACCTTATCTTGCCTTACCTTAATTACCTTACCTTGCCTTAACACGTTGGTTGCGATTGCCTGATTGGTGTAAAACTTCACTTTGCACGCATAGTCACTAGAAGGATGTGAAAAAATTACAGAACCTAACCTAAGTGACCCACCGGTGGGTTGCATCGCAACAAACGTGTTAAATATGTCCGGCCCTCCAATTCCAACCAAAAGTTATCGTACACTGGATACCACTATAAATTCAGGTATGAATTGATAAATTTTACCTTTTGAAGGAGTTATTTGTTGTTTATCGAAAATTAACCGGCCTAAAATTTTATATAACTTGCATCTTCTTCAGTATTCCAGACCGCACCGAAGCCTCGCAACGTCGGTCGAGATTTCAGCCAGGTTCTTTGTTGCTGCCATAGCGATCTCGACAAATTTAGAGGACCTAGGGCTAGTCGGTACCAGCAGCATCTTGCCGAGTGGTGTCTCCGTTCCTTTGGGGGTTTGCTCAGTCTGTCAGCGCACGGTTCATCGTAGTATCTGATTCCCCGTGACTGCGTTGCCCAGGTTCTGGAGACCTACCTCTCCCACAATGAGAGGTTCGGATTAGGAGTTCCCTAGGCCTGAGGAGTGTTGACGGAATTTCCGACTGCCCTGCATCATCTCAGCGGTGCCGGGGTGCTACTTCTGCAGAGCCGCTAGTTTTGTTGCCGTTGCCGCAGCTAACATTGTCCTTGCCTGCTTTATCACGGCACAATTTATTCGGAACTTTTAATCTCTCAACCTGTCAATCAATTATGAATAGATTTTAACGTTGTTGCCTCCTGAATAAAATTATACCATGTTCCCTCTGTAAATGTTAGTCGTTACACATTGTTCGTTTATTGTTAAAATCTTTCGAGTTCTAGAAAATGCCTCGGTATCTAGGACGTACGTATTTAAACTGTTCTAAAAAGATAAAAGTTTCTTTGCTGTGAGATTTTTGATTTGCATTTTTGGGCTTGTGTAGCCGATTATTTCAAACACATTTTCAAAAACCTTATAGCCAAATATTGGATGAGAAACCACCCAGTTGGAATAGAATGAGGCTATAGGAACGAACCTTATGGCCCATTCTTGAGTCGGATAATTACTTCAATAATTATTCGGTTGTTTACCCCAGTCCCATGCTGCATTTCTAGCCGCGTCAACCATGTCGGCAGCGGGATTTGAACCCGGGTCTTCCCGCTCGCAAGCAGATTCACTCACCAGTCGACCAAGCTGGTGGTAGTCGACGAAGCAGTTATGTGAAGTAAGGATTCCACAACCTTGTAAACTCTTGGGCATATGTATAATTGATTGAGATTTGTTTAACTAGAATGCTAGAGTGTGATTAAGGTTTGTGCTCATGACTGAAATATAACTGCGGATGGGAGGTGCATGTGCACGATTGACGCAATTACGTTTGACGCCATGGAACTTAAGTAGCTAGCCAATAATGGACCGGACGGCTCGTCCCAGTTGCAATATTTCGTTTTTATTCCAAGTAATATGTATGTTATGGGGTAATTTCAGAAGGACTCGTAGCACTGGTGCGTGAGCAGTTTCTTAACAAAATTACACGATGCTGGTATACGTATATGAAGACAAATGTATTGATTGTGATCTTTATCTATGTAAGGGCATAATTTCTGGCCCCAAGGTTCCATCAGAGAATGGCTTTAGACTCCTCCTCCACCATTATTCGAGGAGGATGAATAAATAATATTTATGGAATTTAATAACAATAATTTTGATTCACCATTAACAAAAACAAGGTACAATGAATGCTAGACGATACCCTAATCTATGAACAAGTTAAATTATCAGAAGGCTTGCTGGTAAGCAGTCAGATTCTGTAGGAACAGAAGCTATGTTTAGCCGGCCCCGAAAGCGCGTTACTAAACATCTGACGAACCACAGTTGCCTATCAAGCTTCCTATTCAATCTGACTAACGCTGATAATTACTTAACTCCCTAGTCTATCTAACCTATGCTATTTAATCTACGCTGAACTGATACGGGTAAAGGTGCAACCTAAAAGGTCAGGACTGATGAGAAGAAAAAGACAGTTTCTGTAATAATGAATAAACAAATACCACAAATCTGTTAAATGTCAGAAATTTACCTACTCTGCAGCAACGTTAAGTCTCTTACCGGTGGTGGGGCAGAAAGATTGCACAGTGAAAAATCTTAACGTGAGCAATCAAATCAAGAGAATGAAGAAAAAGAAAGTACTAGCAAGAAAGTCGGATCCATCTACTGACAATCTATATATTTATTAATCATTTTCATAATCGGGCCGATTGATGACTAAATAATTCTTTTCAGATAAAAATTAAAATTTATACATACGAGCATTTGCTTGTATATTCTACAAGAATACTTGTGGAACGCAATTATACACAATACACGTGTATAGATATACAATTGTATTCTTGTTTTGTAGTTATCTTCTTCCTTGGAAACAGGGTTTCATGAAGAGAAATACCCTTTCGTTTTTGGCAATTAGTTTCAATTGCAAATTTTCAATACCAAGGAACATGGTGGCCATTAGAAGTGCATGGCGAGGTAAAATGGCATGTTCAATAACCCTAGTTTTTCTGTCTTTTCTTTTGCACTGAGCTGTGTGAAGAATGTTATGTGGATACAGTTGATAAACTTCCTCGTGAGCTGTGTTTCAATGTTGATATTCATGTGTAATATATTACGGTTATTAAAACAAAGACACAATTGAATGACTTTAAATTTCTTCCTCCAGAAAAAACAGGCCATTTTATTAGCTAAATTTAGGAATGACACAGTTGTCGACTTACCTTAACATCGTCATATCTCTACACGAGTTCTTGATATTTCACTAATGATAGAATATCAAATGTAAATGGGTTATTGAAAAAGTGTTTTAACATAGCTGTTCATGCATTACGTTACTGGCTGTTCAAAGGTATTCATAAAATGAGAACATAATTTTATTTCTCACTGAGAGGCACAAACCCACTAAATGGAAACAGGAAAGTTTCCCAGCGTCATTAGCAATAAATTCATAGAGCGAGAACGTAATGAGATGAAACACGTTCACGAGCTCGAGTGAGGAAATGGTGAACCCATTATCCTGGCAGCACAGCTACATTACCAAGCTTTGCCGTCCTATGTAAAGCTGAAAAAACAAGGATTATCGTGTGGGTGAATCTATCTATCAATACAGTCATGAACGATGTGTATTGTTCAGAAAACTAAATAAATAAATGTCACACATAACCCTAGTCCACATTAAAAAAAATTAAATGAGCAGCCATAATTTTTTTTGTGATATCATGATTTACTTATTCTTCATTTGAGAACTGCTTATATGAAAAAAATCCTCTCAAAATAATTCGCGGCAAATAATTTTTCATTTATTAAGTAATTTGTCCTTAAATATTATTTCAGGTTTTTTTAAATGTCGATGTCTGAAGCACATGCCACGAGGCTTACCCCAAAAATTGCTCACCTCTGCAACAGACGAGTAAACTAATGTTTTAGAGGTTTCTGATGAGGAACCGTTATAACCATAACTTGATGTTTTGCGTGTACTCTTTGAGATCTACAAATACTGTGAAATTTGCTAGAAAATTTTCTACGTTTTTACTAGCTGTGGTTTGGACCTATTTTGTAGCCACTGTGCAATACTTTTGAAAGAAAACTGGAAACGTACTGTGAGTACTATCAACAACATGTATCATCTTATATCAGTAAAAACGTAGGTAACAATGTCTTCCATTTTTCTATATTTTTATTTATTCATGTGTAATTCATAGAATAGGAATTAATTAAATATAGAAACTCTTTGATCCTCACTTGAAAAGCATTCCCTTCTATAGGCATGAAACAATAATAACATTCCCAATGACCATCCAGTCTCTTTATGACCAATTATCATTAAAAATATTAGAATTAAATTTGTTGAAGTGATTCAGAGGTCCCAAACCAGTAAAAACTTTGTGAATCGTAACCTTTTGAATACTCATTGCAACGTTATTTACTGAACACCTCACTGAGCCTACGGTTTCAAAACTCCACGTAGTTATAAAAGTTTCATGTGTTTGAAATTGTTACCAATTAGTTGTAAACGAAACGTAAAATGCAGGATCTTAAGTATCAGTACGTTGAGTGTTTACAATTTGTGAATACAGCCTTACAAATTATTAGCTCCTAGGTGTGATCAAATAATGGAACGATAACAATGACATTGCGGAAAAAGTGGGGGTGAATGCTAAAGGGAAAAATTTAAGAATAACTCAGTGACATTTCGTTAGAGGTAGCACTGCTATTGGAAACAGGTCTAAGACACAGAACACAAAGAATACATAAAATAACAGTTTCAAGAGAAAGTTGAAAAGTTCTCAATCCGTTTATTTTCAGGTAAAATATTTCATTACTGTAACATTCAATCAGTTGCCCATATTATATGAAACACATTCTTTATTTGCATTACAATACGTACTACAGTTAACATATTCAGTTTAGTCAAACATTAGGCAGCCGTTTGTTGTTCCTCAAGTTCATGTGAAAACTATGACGAGATAGGAAAATACTGTAGCAAACAAAAATATTTACAGTTGAACACTTTTTGCACACGCTTCTAATGTTCGTGCACAGTATAGACAAATAACCTTTATTGAAAAAATGATGTTGTTTTTAAATTATTCAAAATCCTATATAGAGCAGGTAATCTGTGTTACGCTATCTTGAAGGCCATCTCTAAAAATTGTTGAATGATAATCACTTCCAGCCACTACTTATTCGTACAAAGTTTACTAACTAATATGTTAGATGAAGTGACTAGTAATTTGTCCTTGTGATTAATTTTTTAAAACAATGAATATCAATCTTTAATTAAAGTATTATAGTCGTTGGTTTATTCTTAAGCATTGCAAATATTCTAGGTGGTAGATGCAAACTCATCCAGTAGCATAGATTGCCTGCTGTTTTGAGACACATAACATTTAGAAGTAAATTGAATATTATTCATTCATCAATAGCTGAAATGGCTCTTTCTGCTTCACAGTAGTTAGGATTCGGTTTTTGGCCTCGTGGGGAAAGAAGACGATCCTCAGGTGCTTCACTCCAGCCGTCACCATAACTTCTATAGTATCGACGTCTCTTACAATCAGAGCATCTTTTTTAACTTCGTCAATTATGTCAATGAGCACTAACTTCAACCTCGAAGGATCTCAACTACCTACGGTGCTTCTGTAATCAGCGGCTCTGCCCAAGTCGATGATACCTTCAATTACGGGTCCCCGGCAGGCCATAACTCTCTGAAGAGAGTTTTGCTCTCTTGAGTTGCATTTCTTATTCAGGTGACTAAAAGCTGCGTGGCCATAAGCGGTCTTATTCACTGAATTTGGAGACCGGGTAGCATCTTCTCTGTGATCGTTAGCTCCTGACACGATATAACCTTACTGTGGTTTGGGAAGGGCTATCGCATGTGAGAATAACTGTGGAGGTGCAAGCAGATGGTTTTAGGCTCAATCTGTCAACATCACAGTTTAGGATAAATTTTTCTACAGGATGCGAAAACATAACTTCCTTTTTTCGGAGCAAAGAGCTTTGAAAAAAGAATTTAGGTTTCCACACCCCATATTTGGAAAAAATAAACAGTGCGGATTATTCGAGCGTTCAATGAACATACACCAAAGACTTCTTTAACCTTAAGGAGATGTAAAAGACCACAACCTGTGTTAATAGCAGCTCTGGACCTGCTTCGCAGGGTTGTTCTTCTCAATGCTAATTTTTCAGAAAATTTTACATTTTGTTGACGATGCCTGTGTCATGGAGACACTTCTGATATCCAGAGACTCATCTGAGCGCATAGAGCTGCAATCATTATCATCCTGAGAGGTAATAAGTTAAAAATTTCACATTTAAGGCTCACTCAAGTTTTCGAAATACTTAGACACACAGTATATATTACGTTACCTTGTCACACAGGGATTTGAAAATGAGCTCTTTGAAGTCCAAATCCCAATAAGGATCTCTGTAACTCCATTTTAAGTCAGTAAAGAGAACAGTGATAATTCGGTTAGTGTATATATTGAGAGGACGGATTGGTAAAATGCAAAGAAAACGAAGTACAAATAAAAATGAGTAGTGCAACAGTTAATAAGTCGCATATAAGTGAGTGAATGAAGAAAAACCCGTTGCTATGGAAAATCAGATTTTTAAAAAGGTCAAACTGGCTTAACCTTGGCAACCTTTGCTACGATTTATGCTGTTTCAAAATATAAATGAGAAGTTATAGATGATAATTAATATTCATCAAAGTGTTGTTAGGAAAAAGATATCTTTCAATAGGGCCCAACTGAGATATAAAAGGCAGAATTAGGTTAAAAGAGAAAATCGAAACTTCTTAAGAAACGCCTTCACAAACGAGATTAGAGTCTTATATCTGTATGTAAAGGAGGAAACCGTCACTTATTTTCGAACAGAAGTAGATTTAGAGATATGTCTATTCAGTAATGAAATCGTTTAGAAAATGATATTTCAGTGGTATCTGAGGGTTTTTTATGCCAGCAAACCAAACTCCAATATTATTCAACTCTCAAATGACTGGTGAGGGTACCCACTTCCTATGCAGGAAGGTCCGAGTTTGATACTCGTAGCTGCAATGGTCTGTTTAAGCCAGATCATTGGTAGATTAAAATATCCAGCAGCTGCTACGCTGGACGGTTAGAGAAAGGCACACTTCCTCCATCGGTGCGCCCCTACGAGTCTCCACTTCAAGTTACAGCACAGAGGACGGGGATCTTGTTCGAAGCATCACTACTACTCGTAAGATCTTATCGATCAGCACCATCACTATTTTTAAGATGTTAACATTAAAACTTTAAAAAACAATGTATATGCACTTATTACTCCATCGGATATAAGGTGCGTGTTTTATTTATTTCTTGAGTATGAACACACTCTATGTAGAAGAAACGTTATTTCTTCAAATGCAGTTGTTCTGAAGTTCACAAAGCAAGATAAGCACGTTCTCAATAATGAGTGTAGTAATATGTATAT
Source organism: Trinorchestia longiramus (assembly GCA_006783055.1). Taxonomy (NCBI): domain Eukaryota; kingdom Metazoa; phylum Arthropoda; class Malacostraca; order Amphipoda; family Talitridae; genus Trinorchestia; species Trinorchestia longiramus. The sequence goes on along the minus strand of VCRD01000977.1, from coordinate 133,390 downwards.
GACAAATTGCCTACGGAGTTTAATATTTCGTGATAAATATTTTTGCCGTACATTATTGTGATATTATTTTCGATAACTTTATGAACTATATTTAACCTTAAAACTCAGTATTATTTCTTACGTTCTTCGATTTGTGAACTCATGGCTCAATGGTTAACTAATAATTTGGAGGTAGATGATATAATGCTCGATTAGCTGTAGTTTTTTCGGCACTTAGTAGTTTGTCCAGTTGAGCGTGACCTTTGTTATTCATCACACGTTTTGATAAATAAAAAAGTAATTCAAGGAGAAATATCCTGGAAATGTTCTCTGCTTATCAATTATCTTACGTTTCAATACAATTTTAGATATCTAGTATTTAATCGTTACACTCCATTAAAGATATCACTCGGTCTTTTTTTTCAACATCTGATAGGTTATAAAAACAATTATTTACATAACACAACTTATTTAATACCAAAAATGCTGCGGGAACTACATAATTTCTGTGACTATTTAGGCATTTGTCATATCGTGGCACAAGCTTCTTGATGCCTTCTTCATCGAAGTTAGCCGCCAGTGAGGAGAGATACGTCTTGACGAGTATAAGAGACCCGGACCAGACGGACACACAGGTTTTGGTATCCGAGGTCTCGTACGATTCTGTAAAAAGTAGACTTTGAACTGTCTGTAAATTTTTCAAAAAGTATACTAATTGCAAACCTTCATTTGGTGTTGACCACATGATCAAAACACTTATCGAAGCCTAGAGTCACGGCAAACTTGCGCCCTTATCTACCTTCTTCATGCACGTCGGTTCGTCTCTTTTTGAATTTTTTATACCATTACCGCACACTTCCCTTATTCATTAAGTTTTACCGTTCACTCATTCATCGATTCATTTCACCTGCACTACGTCCTGCTCCTCTCTGAACTATTAGACTTCGTAACTCACATTTGGCGGGAGCATCGATCGTAGCGGTCATGTTCAATTGCCTGCGTCTTGAACAATCGAGCTGTATTCGTTTTTGCGATTTTGCAGAGAAATAAATAAGGCCCTGTAGTAATTTTCGAAACAAAAATTACTTGGTAACATAAATTTGTCCTTTTGGTAGATCATCCGAGTTTAAAAAAGAGCCCTCGTGAATAGCAGGCCATCATATTGTTGGAATGGTAGATTAGTTGTATTTCACCGCTTTCACATGAGCTTGCTTCAGTTTCTATAATGTGTGTTCATTTCAGAATGAACTGTATTGCATATGTATAATATGAGAAAAATTATTCAGATTCGGTATTGGCAATATTTAGAACTAATTTCATTTCTGATTAGGATTCCTGACATATTCTAACACGAATCATTTTCCCACAAGGCTAACAAGAGTGTAGTTCTCGTTAGTCTTGTTTTTCGCTTCCCAATATAACATCGCTTGTTGTGAAGGAAACGGTTGGTAGAAGAGGAACAGTTACTAAACAAGGCGTTAGTAGTATTGTTCCAATTTATTAATTCACAATAATCTCCTTCTTCGGTTGTAAAATTAAACTACCTCAAAGTGTAGATACTTTTAAAGGGATCAGGCCGGCTTATTTAGCCAAAATCTCAAAATTTTCACAAATGCATATTTTTACAGATAACGAAAGATAAACATCTTGCGTAGGTTCCATAAAAATTTTTGGGTTGTACGAGGACGGAAAAGGGTGGTGGGAGGGCTGGGAAGGGGCCCCATGTGGGGTAGGGAGGCAAAGAACGTAGAACGGCAAAGCAGGCCCCGACTCAGCAACCACTGTTGTGAAGGAGGAATGCGTCAACCATGTTTCCAAGAGGATGGGGAGCCGACTACACCAACTCAAGACGTGAATCATAACCAAGTTTGCCTACCTTGAGCGCTCTGTCTATGCTACGACTGTCACGGGCCTTCAGCACAATCTGGTGAATGTCTGTGGACTCGTCCTTTTAGCTCTTGGACTCATTCCACTAACTGTTATGAAAGCAAGAAAGAAGAAGGAAACGACTCCGGCGAAGGGACCACCAGCAAAGAAGAAGAGGACATCCCATGACGAACCTTCCTAAAGCTACAACCCCGGCAGATTCTAATCTTTATGGCAATCCACCTCCAAAATACCTCAAAACTCCCACTCTGCAGTACTGAAGCGTCTCATGATCTATCAGTATCCTAACCCAGTTGATACATAGCACATAGCTTCCTAAGGAGGACCCCAGAACCTTCGGGTTTCAAAAAAATTAAATCATCAGACAAAAATTGGCTCTCCTGAAAAACTTTGTTTCAGGGGCGCCAAAGCCTACTTCTCCATCACCATTTGACGTAGAGACTCGTTTGACAACTCTTTAAAAAGAGCAGAAAGCTTTCTAGAAAAGAACGTAAAGACATTTACTATATTATATTTAGATCAAAAGATATAGCCAATGAAAATAAAAATGCAAAAAATTCAAAACTAATTTTTTTAAAGTTAAATATCTATAAAACAAAAAAAATTAAAAAAAATCTTTACGTTATGCTGTAGCGGGCTCTTACCTTTTTCTAAAGAGCACTCACCCGAGTCTTTACATCAAATTTTGAAGGAGGAGTTGTCTACGAAATTTTCCCCTAAAAATTTCTCGTTTTCTTTTTGTAACTCATTTGCTATGCGTCAAATCAAAAAATGTCTATAACCAAAATCTGTTTTTTCTATATATTTACAAAGTTTCATAGCTTTACAATTAATAATAAACAAATTAACAATAAACCCGCCTGATCCCCTTAAGGTGTTTGTTGAACAACATAACACAATTTCCAGATGCGTGCATGTATGATTTCATTGTTTGTTTAACCTTATCACTCATAAGCGTAGCCATTAAAGATTTGACACTACTTTTTCAAAAAGTTGATACCTTAGTTCCACGATATCAGGCCTTTCAGCCGTACGCTTTAACTGTTCTGCCACATACATGAGCGATGGTGCTATGCTGTGAAGAATTACGTGCGTTACACTCTACTTTGTGTTAAATGTGTGAAACATGGAATCAATCATGCAAGAAGCGAACATGAACCGTAATTCTAGCCAATACATGAAAGAATTATGATACTGACAAAAGATTGTGATGTTTTTATTATTGACGTAGCAACAAACCAAAAAAAAATTTGTTAATTTTAGTAATACATTAGAGTTAATTTTATATCTATTTTACGCCGTTTGTGACTGAAAAAACTAAAATCTAAATCTTCATTGTAGTTGCGTATTCGAATTTTAACATTCGTCTAGAAAAAAACCGTAGTCGCTGCAGACAAACACGCTACCGCTATTTTGCTGCATCGTTTACACGAGGAAAGTTGTCACTTCTCGCGTTGTCGTTCAGTTTTTCCCTGTTACCAGTAATAGTTATAAATAATTGTCTTTATTTTTAGCAGTGTATGTAGATAGCTATGGTTCCACTCGCATCAACTCTGGCATTTTTCAAACTTGTCCATTTTATTTAGGGACAATTTCTTCGTCTGAATGTCCTTCTATAAGAGATTACCTGTTCCCTAGTTCTGCAAAAATTATTTCTATTTTCGCTTGTTCAACGAAATACCTGTCGTGCATGATTTTCACTATGCAGCACGTAATTTATTCTGATAGTTTCTTAAGTATTCGTATCACATTCGTATTGGTTAGAATTTGTACTTTTCATGCACTACCCGTAGTTCAAAATGGCGGTTGCGCGTCATTGTAGTTTTCCTTTAAATATATTCTAAAGCAATATGCCACATCTAACTGACAGCTAGGTTGCATTGCCAAAATCTTCTCTCTGTTGTGTCACAATTTTATTTAAAATATTTAATTCGTGCTTGAAGATTTTAGGCTTGTTTTATTTATGTGACTCAATGGGAAATTTGCCAATTCAACGAAAGCGTGCTTTAATAATAACTATTACGTTATTAGAATAATATGCTTATGACTAATAAGTTAGTCATAATCTTGTCAAGTTGTATTACTTGTGTTTCTCTACGTTCGAGTATTTACGTCTGGTACACCAAAGATTAGCAGGCTAATTCTGCACAGCTTTCGAATATCACAGCCATGTAGCAGAAGCTGCCTATCAGTCTCCCCACTTAGTATTACCTGTTGGCAGTCAGCCAAATTAAGTACTGCGCTCTCAATTACTTATTCCTCTTGTACCCTGCAATTTTGTTTATGTGATATTGATTTTTAATTTTTAATAATTTCAAATCATTTACTGTCCGTTGTCTGGGCAGGTCTCAGTTTCGGGTCTCGGTCTTGGTTCCTGTCTCAGTCTTAGTCTCAGTCTCAGTCTTTGTCCCCGGTCTCTGCTCTGTTTTTTGTTCAGACACACTCCCATGTTTTAATTCAAGTTTTGATGTTTGATCTGGTTTTGATGTTTGTGAATAAAACTCCAATCTCCAAAGACGATATGATCTCCGCCTTCAAAGCATAGATTCCTGATGCTGCAAGAAACTAAGGCTGCACTAGTAACTGCTGGCATCGATATTTCATAAAGAGTTACTGTTCAAGTTGGTGTATCTAATGGGGAGAACAACTATACAAAATTTCATTTACCCCTAAAGAATCGTCCACCCTACCACATTTATACCACTATCACTCATATAACATATTGAAAATAGTTCATATCAGTCCCATGTACCCAGTTATCCATATTTTTCTTTACGTAAATTCGTCCATAAATGTAAAATAAAAAAGTAGCAATAAAATACTTCTGATTCCTAGGTCTAAGAAACATTTTGTGAAAGAGTTTAGAAACTACTTCTGAAGTAATATAATAACATGTAAATGTTTACTATGATAATCTGTTCCACTAATAACCTTCTATTGTAAGAATTGCGATATGATAAGCATGCAATTTGTTGATGATAGAATAGAGTACAATATAGCGACAGGAACTAGTCTTCTATTACATTCTTTGGTTGCTCTCCAGGTCCCATGCTGTCCAAGTAGAGGTATCCATCACGCACATTCCTCTCAATCACGCACAATCATTTCAATCACGTGCACGCATCTTAATTGCGTACCGATATTTCGGTCACGTATACTCACTGCAATCATACACAGACCCTAGGAGTTAAGAAAGATGTGGAATCAGTACCTTATAGAAATGGAAAGTCCCTTATTCAATGTTCGATTAGACAAATTTAGAATGTATTTACAGTACCAGCAAAAAAGTTATTTTCGGGTAACTAGTGATAGATTATGGTAATTAACTCTGAAAAAAGTTTAGATCTTGGGATGTCATACAGATTCTAATTCTTAGTTTATGTCCCTTATTTTGGTTAGCACGTTATAGTCTCTACAGTAAAATGAAGCATAGTAGGGGCAAAGTCGGAGTTGGCATGACCCACAGCATGACGTAAATTATTTTTCAAACAGTGACATCGTCATTCTGCAGAGCGCTGATTGGTCAATTGTTTTCACAGGCCAGATGAAGGCAGGGCGCCCTGCCAATTTAAACCAAAAATAAATACCGTCGTTGGGAAGTGAACCTACTCCTCAGTCATGAGTGATATCCTTAACCAGTAATTTCGACCACTCGGCTACGCTAACTAGTGTAATTGTGCAAAGTTCAAAGGCTTATTAACTGAGAATAATTTTCCATATTAGTTCGTAATTTCCAGCCGTTTAATTCCACAGGCCAACCAATTCACGAGAGTCCACTAGGAAGAGAGTGGCAAGTTATAATTATAGGGTGAACTATTTAGAGGTGAACTTTTTTGGCTCCCATGATAGATATGCTTTAGAAGGAGTGACAGGCCAGACGCCGTTTGCTTATGATTCATTTACATAATAGGACTGGGTTTTCCTACTGATGTAACGTTGTATTATTAGTGCATTGATTTGTTTATGATTTCTGTAAATTATCTTCAACCGTTTAACAGCTTAACAAAAAATTATGTCCATATATTTAGTAGTCAAGTGGAAGAATAAACTAACTAAAAACAATTCTGCACACAAGAAACCACTAGTATATGACTTGTGAAAGTTCTTACCACAAATATTTTGGTGGCTTTTTATGTGATCCTGAAATAACTGGTGAAAAAAATTAATGGTAGTTTCTAAATGCAGCAATCCATTATGGAATTAATTTTACTAGAAAATAGAAAACTCAAGCTAATAGTCTTGTTTGATAATATTTAAAGCATTTTAGTAAGAACATTTGTTATAATGTTTAACCGGAGTAGCCATAAAAAAACAGTGCACTGAAATTATCTTTCTCGATACATCATGACTCATGAACGTCGTCTTGTAGGCACGTCATTAACACATCACGGCTTTTCATGACGTGCTGTCCCCCTGATTGCAGCTTGCCAATACTATGTTTACTTTACTGTGATCGTCTCTCAAAAACTCCTTCAAGTGTATCATTGTTACACCAGTTGTGAAATTTATAAGTGTTGATGAGTTGTTCTCTCAGTCTTTTTTTTTCTAGCAAAATGAGATCAAGCTGCTGAAGAAAACATTCGTCGGCGATATCACAGATTTCAGGAATCATGCTTTTTGGCTTATGCTAAATTTTCTCAATGTTATTAATGTTTCTTAGTAGGTTACGGTACCACAGTTGAACTGCATATTCTGGACATGACCACACTAACGTTTTATAGAGCAGAAAGATGATATTCGTTTACTTTAATTGAAATTGATTGAAATGAAACAAGGGTCCTAATAACATTTTTAATCATATTTACACCTGTGCGTCGCGTTTGGCATATTCATTGAAAATGATACCAAAATATATTTATGCTTTTACTGCTTCCATGGATGTGTCATTCATAAAACGAAGGAAGAGCCGGTGATTAGTGACAACCTGTATGACGGAACATTCATCATTTTTGAAGCTAATTTACCAGGCTTCGATTCATCGAAGCAGACGATTAAGATCTGATTGAATTATTATTATATCACTTTCGGTGAAGGCTCTGAGGCAAACTTTCGTGTCGTCGAGGGATTTGTTGATATTGAGGATGCTTTCGACATCAACGTCATTGATATAAATATTGAATAGGAACAAGCCTAAAAAAACGCCCTATTGGGAGACTTTTGATGGTACATGAGCCAAATCTGTTGTTTGAACTTGAATCATCACTCGTTGAGTGAGATAACAGGGAACCTTTTATAGATTTACCGAAGGTAGTTGCCTTATATTCCCTACACTTCCACTTTGTCCTTTACCTTTTCATAAGTAACTTTGTCGAATGCTCTTTGAAAACCGTACAAGGTCTACTTTTTTGTACAAACGTATATGCAGTTCAGTTCTCCTAAATGTAGAAGAGGTTTGATAGGCGGCTTCGTTTTTCTTTGCATCTATACTGGGTGTCAGTATTCAGGTTTTGGGATCTGAGGTATTTTATTACACAGACTTTGAGTAATATTCACATTGTTTTACTGATCACAGGGCTAAGATTGATTGGGTAATAATTATTGGGTGTGTGTTTAGGTTTTTTAAAGAGGAGTTACATTTACCTGTTTCCAATCCTCTAGACTAGTTCAGTAGCAAGGAATCGATGAAAATTATTGCTAATTAATCTACTTTGTTTGAGTATTTGGGAAGCAGAACCGTAGGATCTGGTTGATTGATATAGGTCTAGATGAATAGGCTATTTTTCAATCTCGTTTTCTGTTAATACGCTTTCTGTAGGTATATATTGTGTATTTAATGTGTGAGGTAACCGAATTTCAGTTAAGTGTTCGCGAATTAACGCAGAAGTAGTGTATGTAGTTAGAATTCTGGTTTTGGGTTTGTTGTCTGTTCGAGTTGATACATCACGATCGATCAGTATGGGGGAAATTCTTCCCAAATGCTATAGCGGCTATAATTTATGCTAAGTTGAGTTATGCTCCTGGTTGAAACAACTTAACCCTCTACTGCCCAAATTAGTTTCTAGATGACCAATAATTTTTTCATCAGACATTACCTCATTATCTCTTTCCTGACGAAGTTATTTTTTCGATGATGGATGACTTTTTCATTAGACACATATCTTCCTTATAGTTTTCATAGGCCATATTAGGGGAAAAAATTGCAAATTTGTACAAATTGTGTGTACAGAATTTGGTACGCTAGACAATAAAGGGTTAGGACACGGTAGGCACTTTGTTCACTTGAATTACTTAGGTTATTTGGGTTGTTTGAGAGATGAACCTAGTCCTGCAACGTTGAATAGGGTTCATTGTTGCATCTACCAAGTTTGACTGCAATCGTCATATGAGCAGGGTTTGGCGTGAAAACTGTGAAGGATACCACATTCTTAATACTAAGCTTATGCTGCTGTTGCTCTTCTTATTAAGTTTTATTTGTGTGCCCCAATCAGTTTCCTTATTTTGAATTTGGATTTATATTCTGAAACTAAATCATGTTCAGGCTTTAACCTACTTAAAACTCTATTTTGTCTAATGCCTAAATCAAGTACTTAACTAAAGGTTATGGTTCAATCTCTAAAATCGCTTGCTACGACTTAATTTGGAGTTCTTGAAATTAAAAAGCGTTTGTTACTTAGGTATGTAAAGTTATTAAAACCAAAAATTACCAGATACTAAGATTTGAGAATTTGGAGATAGGTCGCCTGTCTCTCATTCTATTTTACATCAACCTTTGAATATTAGGTTTCGTTTTGGAGAGTGTTTTTTTCCGCTTCACAGTGGCAGTCAGTCTTGTCTCGGCAATTCTGCTCAACTTCACGTAGAACTTGGCCCATTTAAAAGTTAAACGAACTAAACTGCAACTTATTCTCCGCTAGCACCACCCTGGTGACCCAACTTGCATCAAATTAGCAAGTTACTTCTGAGCATTCGTCTGACACACTTCTAAATAAGGTATTTTTAGTAATTCACTCAAACGAATATAATAATAAAACATTAAGAAATAAACAAAGGGATAATAGAATATTTAAACATAGTTTTACTGAATACAAATAAAACCTTTACAGCTTTTTAGATATATGATAAACACACCTCATGTATTACTACGTGATGGTATGTCGATGGGATTGTAGACCAGGGTTTTCCAACCGAGAGTACATGTACTCTCAAAGGTGCATGCTATCTTAGGATGCACATGAAATTTTTTGATATGACCAAAGAAAAGGTATCTAAATAATCAATTGTATACAACATGGTTTATCTATGTGTACACTCATGTAAATATTAATATGTTTTCAAAGTTTTGCGATGTGTGCCCAGAAATGAATAGCATATTTTAATCATTCATCCTTACTACTCGTCCAAACACGTATTTAACCTATTCTACGTTGGTGTGAAGTGAGGCTTGAGGCATCTCACGTTCGTTGCTACCAGTTCATCATCAATAGTGAACGTATTTGGTGCTGTTCAGCATATTTATTCGTGATCGAATTACAGAAACGTATTTCATGAGCTGGTACAATCATTTGTTTATGAATAATTAGAGAAACTATTTCACTCTCGCAGTAACTTCTCTAAATTTGATACAAACTCTTTTTCCTAATTTTTTATATAATTTCGTTAAATTTATTACCATGTTTTTCATTTGCTTTTAATATGCGTATAATGAATAGAAAACGCAAAAATTTAAAAATTGTACCTGCAGTTTGGATTTAGATCCATAACAAAGAATGGAACTGGCATTCCTCAGTGTCTCTGTGGAAAAATATAGGGGACTGAATCAATGAAGCCAAGCCTGCTAGCTGGACATATAGAGAAAAGTCATCCAAATGTTAATGACGAGGATGTAGATTGTTTAAAACGTAAACAAGCAGCACATAACAAAAAACGATTGGTTGGAAATGGTGTTTTGTATAAACAAACGAATGCGATACTGAAGGTATCTTATGAAGTATCATCAATGATGGCCAAGCAGAAGAAGCCTCATTCAATCAATGAAAATCTTTTACTTTTAGCCGCAAGAGAAAGGGTAAGATTCGTTTTGGGGGAAAAAAGAAGCATATAAGCTTAACCTAAAAGTATTATTAAATAAAACTGAGGGAAGACAAATTGAAATTATTTTACAACACACACTAAAACAGGTACTTACTGAAATTAAAATAAAAAATCCAAGTCAGGTTTTTCCGGTTAAATTAGATAAAACTACAGATGTATTCAGTTCTCCTGAATTGTTTGTATTTGTACGTTAAGTTGGGGAAGAAGGTATTACCGAAGAAGATGAATGAAAGAAGAATGAAAACAACCGAAGATGTTTAAAACCATCATCATATAAGCAATTTTTTCAAGCTGGCTTATCAATTTTTTTCAGAACACAGAATAAAATGGATTGATGTGAGAGGTTATGCAACAGATGGAGACATCATCGATACTTAGACGACGGTCTGGATTCAGAGAATTTGTTCTGGAAATAACTCCACAAGTAGTTTACTCATTGAACGTACACATCGTACACGTTGAGGTGCATCGTATTACTTAACGAGCTGTGCAGTGCGTTGTCGTAGGTGACCAAACTCGTAAACCACGTGAAAAGTAGTATCCTCAACAGCCGTTTTTTAAGATTACCATGCAATGATTTGAAGCGGAGCACAATGTACTTTATTTTGCTACCCGTTTTTTGTGACTCTACTGTAGAAATATGACAAAACTTGTTCATAAACTTCGAAATAAATTACTTCAGTTTTTTTATATGTCTACTTGCAGAATCGTTTCTTTACTTTATTGTAAGTCAATGTGTTAATCTTGAAACTTATTTATCATGTTGACATATTCATAGCCAAGAATTTGCTGAACATAAGCATTAAAGGAGCAGGGACAACAATCTGTGACTTCACATCTAAGCTATAACATTACTGACAAAAATTCGTCTCTGGATAAATACAATAGAAACATACGTTGGCCATGTTTAGTTCTGTGGCCACATGTTGTGATGATAACACAGACTTTGAAACTTGTTTTGAAAATATAATAATTAGTGAACATTTTATTAAACTAGAAGAACAGTTAATTAGTTTGATAAACCCTTGACGAAGATGAACTAGTCTATCTTCGAAATTCATTCACAGCCAGTCCTGAATATTTAAAACCAGAAACAGGTAAAGAAGAGGTACTGACAGACCTTTGAGATGATCAAACGGCGAGTGATGTTAATTCTGAAGGAAATCTCTGTAATTTGAAGAAAATTGATGTAAATTTTCACATATATCTATACCTGTACCTGGTTTTCAAGTATTACTGTCGTATCCATCAACCTCGCTCGGTGAAACAACGTTTTCACTTTTGCTGGGGATAAATTCGAAGTACAAGTCAAATTTAGAGACAATTTAAAATGCGTTTAGAGTGTCCCACCAAAGTATATCCATTTTTGTATAGATTATATTTTCAGTTGAAATGACGATGTTTTAAGATATTTTATTTCATATTATAGTAAATTTTGTTTTTCATGACAATGAAATATTTTGTGAATATCTACTGATATATGTGTGCACAGTAAGAAGTTGAATGAACAGGGGTAGATTGTGAATTGTACCGCGGACTTATTGCAATAACGTTATTTTTTCTTAATTTCCATTTTTCCGAACGACTATAATGAATAATGATAACATTAATAAATAATAATGATATACAAAATAAACTTTAATAAATATAGTACAAATCATCCCTTAGTATCCATCATCATGACCACTGTTCCTCTCAAAACAAGTATTAGCACGATTCATCATAGCACCAACTGTCTTCTGGATCATTGTTCGATCGTTTTTCACTCTCTCATATACATACATCCTCTACTCGTTTTTGTAGTATTTCCAATGTCGGAAGTGGTGTTTTAAATGCGAGATTCTGAACATATCCTCAAAGGAAAAATCGCATGGGGTTAGGTCTAGGCTTCTTGGTGGCAACTCAACATCAAATCAGAATGCTCGAACCCGCTGTTCAAATACTTCTCGGAACTTGTCTTTGACTATGCTGCGTCGATGAGCTGGTGCTCCGTTTTGCTGAAACCAAATGTGTCTGAATTTATTGCCATTATAAGCAAGCTCCCCGACATGGTTGACGCTGCTAGAAATACGGCATGGGACTCGGGTAAACAACCGAATAATTATCGAAGTAATTATCCGACCCAAGAATGGGCCCAAAGGTTCGTTCATATAGCCTCATTCTATTCTATTTTAGCTCCAATGATGGGAGTATTGATTCAGTTAACATTACTAAACAAAATTCTCCTGTCAAAGTTTCATCATAAAAGAAGGACCCAATAACAGTTCCATTAACGCGAAGACCCACCCACACAGAAAGCTTCTCTCTTCCTATGTTTTTTTCAAAAGCATTTTCTTCGGGTGAATTAATAAACTAAAACCTTGTATTTTGAGTAATAACACATCCATTCATTGAAAATGCAGCAGCATCAGGGACTACTAATCTTTCAATGAACGTAGGTTGTTGTGCGGTAATCCAATTGTAAAACTTTCTGTGGCTTGCGTAGTCAGGGGGCAGTAACTGGTGTTGTATTTGCATTCTGTACGGATGCACACCAAGACCCTTTGAAATTGTATGAAATGTTGTCTTTATAAAACTGCTTTCGTTGCACCTTACAGAACTCTATGGGTTTTCTGCGATTAATTGTCACATAATTGCTATACTATCTTCAATTCTTTGTGTTATTCTTCTTCCAAAATTTCCTTTGTTTCAGTTTACAGTACTTCCATGTTCGTAAAATGTCTTCACTGTTTGATGAACCGTTTTCTTATTGGAAAAGTTTCTTTCAGGGAATTTTTAGTGCAAAGCTCTTCTAACTTGTCCACAGCTTTTAGTTTCTTTAAATTCTAAGACAATTAAAATTATTTAATATAGTGAGCTGCATTTTAGGGTTTTAGAAATGTTGAAAACGACGAGGTGAATTTTTAACTCACAAATGTATCAACTGCTCGTGTGTATGTAGGATACAATTTTTAAATACTATTAATAACCATTAATATTACGTATTAATAAACAGCTTTTACATATCTTAATTTCAACTGGAAATGTGATAAATACAAAAAATCGGGTGCATTTTTCCCAGACACCCTGTATATTGTGCAGTTTCGAAGAATAATCCTCGTACGGATGAACTGGCTGATAAAAAACAAAGTCAAAGTTATCATTCAAATTAGCGAATATATTTAATCTTTACGACATAATACGTCGCTGTTAGTTACATATTGATTCCCTCTATCAACTTGTAGTTCATGAATATTAATTGGTAGTTGTTACCTCTACGTTTTGTTATACTACTGGTAAAGTATGGTTTCATTAATTTTAGAATTAGTGTAGGTACTTTTTTGTAAAATTAACTGGAAAATTGTTTTTGCTATTGGAATGTGTATAAATATAACGCATCTAACGTTAAAATTATTTTTAGAAAACAATGGGTATAATTTGCTATTTTATCACAATTAATTTGTTAGGAACATGGACATGAGGACATGGTTACTTGCTAATGAGTACAAGACAGCAAATAGGTGGTGAACCACTCTTGGAAGAATCTTATCAATGAGAGTTCCACTAGGATAAGTTTTTGTATTAGGTCTAAACATATTGTGCTAATGGTTATGAGATTTTGGGATAAAGTTGATGGCGGCTTGTATTGCATACATTTTCAGCGAAATAGTTTCTCTGTCGTCAACTAATATCTCTAGGCGTTCAATGTTTTGGACGGTATTTTTGCTTTTAGTTTGTTAGCGGTGACCTGGTTTGTTGTTATGTTCATCGGTCATCATGGGTGGTGGTTTTTCGTTATTTTCTTGCTCACGTTTGAGCACTGAAGCACGCTCTTTTTCGAAATATGGACAACCCCCGGTAGGATTCATTTCATTGCCATGATTGTGATGTAGTATCTCATTTAACTAGAGTTCTCTCTAACATTGCTTTCAGGCTGTTAAGAGTTTTGTGACTCTGTACATATGTGTTTCTTGTAACGCTAGAGTTACCTGGTACAATGATGATTCCAAGTTTGGTCATCTGATCCTGCACGCTGGTCGTTTCCTTATTAGAATGTTGAGTTGGGAGCGTTATGTGATCGTAGTATGTACGTCACTGTACAGTAAATACTAGTAGGAGTGCTTGCAAATTAGTGGAATTTCAACGTCATGAAATTCTGTGCCGTTCAGTGACGTACGCGCAAGTCAACCAATCATGGCGCACAAGTGGCCCTATTGGCTCATAAGTTAGGCCAATGGTCACTTTGTCAAATTTATGCTGATTTCAAAGCAATAAAAACAATGGGAAACATCTTGAAACAATAGTCTAATGCTGGTGTGTCGCATTCGCTACTACAAAAGACATATACTTTAGATAAGAAATACTAGATGTAATAGAGTGTAAAGATAGAATTAAACAAACAATGCACATGGGGATAAAAAAATATTAGGAATATCTTATTTTTCTCTTTAATGTGATTGTAGCTCCGCTTCTACCATTGAAATTCCATTTTCATACTCACAACGATATGTATTATTGAATCAGATACTCTGGGATGCTCTGAGTGCACTCAGTTCATACATAATAGAAGATGCAAAAATAACTTCATCAGTCTTGATATTCTCTATGAGAATACGATAAATTAAGACCAAAAAATTATAATTTTCATATTACAGAGAAGTTATAATTTTCTAGATCGAGTAACACAGAAAGGAGTTTCAGTCCAACAAGTTGAATTCTGTCATTTCTGTATTATTTTTCTTTCAAACTACGTAACAGAAAAGTCATATGTACTTGCTCCATAAATGTTATTATTATGTAAGGTTCGTGAATACAGTATTAGAGGGCTTGTTAATTTTGACACTGAACGTCCCAGGCCCACTTCGTTGTGCTAGTGTTAAGAATAGAATAGAATAGAATGAGGCTATAGGAACGAACCTTCTGGCCCATTCTTGGGTCGGATAATTACTTCGATAATTATTCGGTTGTTTACCCAAGTCCCATGCCGTATTTCTAGCCGCGTCAACCATGTCGGCAGCGGGATTCGAACCCGGGTCTTTTCGCTCGCAAGCAGATTCGCTCACCAGTCGACCAAGCTGGTGATACCAGTCGACCAAGCTGGTGATAAGTCTCACTCAATTATAATAGCGTCGTTCTCAACGAACTACCGGTCGATGTCAAAGCTAGCTTCTCAGGCTTGCGCTATCCACGTCTGTTACATAAAGGCTTCGTTAAATACCATTCGAAGGTAAATACTCGGAAATGTATTTATGCAAGAGATCATACAACGAACCTTGAAAATGGAATGAGTTGCCACATGAAACACAGTAAAATGGAATTAGTGTCTAGCATTGGAGAGGATGATCCTAACAGAATACCATAGAGCTCTAGAAATTCTGGCCTCAACAGAAGTTTCAAATTAGAGCACTATGTCAGAACTCGAATGTTCTGAAGCTACTGCCACAAAACCAACAGAATTACGATACTAGATAAATCTATGTTGTCAATTCAAGCAACTAGCGCTCAAGTCGATGGAACTTTTTCAGCTGCTGGTCAGTTCTCCATGAAGTGCAGATCCAAAATGTCGGATGTAACTGATATTAGACTCCTTTTATTTCTCGAAAGATTATTTCGAAAGTAATTACGAACAAAAATTTGTTTTTCAAAACTTACTTATATTTTATGTGTGAAAAACTTTCCTTAATAATTTTGTAATTATGATAAATTTGATAAAGATTACCGAAAAACCTCTGAAAGAAGAAATTCATTTTCGAATTTGTTGAATACAGAACAAATTAACGTGTTATTTAATTTGTTCTCTTCTAATATTTGTTTACTAAAACTCAATTAACCGGCTTATAATCCATTAAATGGTACGATTTACCAATTATCGCTCAACCGATTAATCACAAACACTTAATCTTAGCATTTATTCAATCACAGAATTCCACTTCGTTAAAAGGACTAATATTCTTGAGACTGGCTTTTAGGTTTGCCAGTCACGCTCTTGCCCTCCGTCTTCTTAGGGAGTAAAACGGCTTGAATGTTCGGCAACACTCCACCCTGAGCGATGGTGACACCGGAGAGCAGCTTATTGAGTTCCTCATCATTCCTAATAGCAAGCTGTAAATGGCGGGGTATAATACGGGACTTCTTGTTGTCACGAGCCGCGTTTCCTGCCAGCTCGAGAATTTCAGCAGCAAGATATTCCATGACAGCAGAGAGGTAGACTGGGGCACCAGCACCCACGCGCTCAGCGTAGTTGCCCTTGCGGAGAAGGCGGTGGATGCGCCCCACAGGGAACTGCAGTCCAGCTCGCTGTGACCTACTGCGTGGCTTCGCCTTGTTCTTGCCCCCTTTTCCTCTGCCCGACATCACTTTAAGTGAAAGATTAGAAAAAGCTAATGTATAAAAACTTGAATGGGGCAAACGCGACTAAAGTTTTCAAACGTAGCTTGTAGAATAGCAGTCAGGCACAGTTTACTTCCCACGTATCCTCCTGCGTTCGCGCCAAAATTCCTGACATACCATAGTTATTCAAATTTAATAATATACATTCAATTTCTTTTGAAACCACTTGAGTGAAGCTAAACTTTAGAACTGCTGGCTAATAAACTTATTTTTAACTGATAAAAAAGACTGCTATGATTTATTAGACAGAGAAATTAAAAAATCCTGATATACATATTTTTTGGTCGTACGAAACGTCGTACGAAACGTCGTACGAAACTATAGGTCTTGTGGCCGAGTGGGTAGAGGACTGGGTGCAAAGTTGCGGAGATCTAATTGTCGTTGGTTCAACTCCAGCCCTGCGGTTTTGTGTTTTCTATCATATCGGCATTCGAAGCACCGCCCATTCAAATATTTACCAATCAGCGCTTAGCGGAACTTTCACGTAATGGATGACATCACCGCCTGATAACCGTCGTTTGGGTGGTCATTGCCAACCCCCCCCCATGTGCTCTTACTTTACTTTACTGTACTGTGATGTACGTACGGGAACGTGCTATTGTTGGACTACGACTTTCACCAGTGTTTCTTAGAGAAATTACTAATTTTGTATAAGGAGGGAAATAGAGGTCCGTATTTTGTGATGCAATTTCATGTTGTTGTTGCTGTTCTAAAGTTGGATGTTGCTTGGCAGTTACATTTTGCTCTAAATTTACTGTCAATCGGTTGGTCAAATTTTGTATGTTTCAAACTTTATTCTCAGTAGTTATAGGGGTTAACCCTTTTACAGTTGTGGGACCATACTCATTTGCATAGCAAATAATTATGTCAGGAAATTCTAATTTTCTAAATCTTGGCGACAGTGTTGGACTTGATGTTATTGTTTCAGTTTCATCTTGGAGTGTCGTTGAAATGGTATTGCAAGCAGTAAGAGCAGTTTGTCTAACCGTGGCGATAGTCAGAAAACACCCCAGTCTAGCCCTACTGTTTCACAGCCATCATCACTGCTACGACCAACTACTAGGTACTTCTGCTATCATTTATTGCTACTGTTATTATCTGTTGCTACTGATATCATCTGTTGCTACTGAGTACTGCCCTTTTAATAACATATATTGCTAATGTCTACAGTCTATTACTAACACTGTCTACTGCCTCTGTCTACAACTGTCTACTGCTAAACTCAATGTATCATCTACAGCTATCATTTTTTTCTGTGTTTGTGAAACTTTTATAAGCGTTATATCTGTGTGATAAACATGTTGGTAGGGAGCGAATAATGATATAATTTTCTTAATGGACAAACATTATTTGTAATGTTTTTGTGTGTGTCAAATTTCTGGAAATCTTCACTAGCGTTCCTTCTGTGCAAATAGGAACAGAATAACTTTCCACACACGAATAAAATGATGTCGAATTTAATCTCTAAGATAATTAGGAATTAATTTGTTCATGCAATCGTTGAGATAATAGAAATTTTTTCAATAGAAGAAAACAGTAAAAATATTCCATATGGAAAAACAAATTGTAATATCTAATCCTTTTTATTTTAAAATTTAGTACTGTCACGATTAGACATCATTTATATGATTCTGTAGCAAGACACTAATGGTTGAATTGGGTGACTTTTGGAGATATTGTATGTAAATACTAATTTTGTGAATTTGCAACTCGATAATAATCATGTTATTTAGTGACTAGTCAATAATTTTGTCACAAGACACAAATTTTTGAACTGGACAATAGTTTTGCGATTTAGTGACAGATTTCTGATTGTGATTTGTAGTTGTGATTTTGGGGCTCGACACTCAGTTTGTCTTGCAACTGGACGCTAATTTTGTAACTTTGTGACTAGACACTAATTTTGGGACTTCATGACTGGTTACTGACTGATTTTGCGACTAGAGACTAATTTTATGTTTATTTACCTTGTTGCTAAGCTTCTAATTTGACGATTAACCCTTTTTTTGTAATTATGACACTCGACACTACTTTTGTAATTCTGACTAGACATTGTTAGTACTACCAACTCTGTAATTAGGCACTAAACAGCTTGACGTGGAACAGACCATGGCACCCAATCAAAATACATGCACAGGGTGTCCCAAAAAAAAACAATACCCAATTTTCAAGGGCTGTATTTCAGAAACTATTAAACTTACAAAAAATTGGAAAGTCACATTTTGTTTTCTTGTGTTTTGGTATCATTGATACGGCTTCAACTCGTAAGTTGAATTACGTATGAGTACGAAAGCATGATTTAAATCTATTAAAAAATTTTACCGATCGAATAGCCTCCCCATTATGCAACTCACAAAAGAATAAAGAACATTCATCGTTGAGAAGTATTTTAAAGCAAAAAGTTTCCAACAGGTGATTCAATCATTTCATGAGCATTTTCTTGGAAGACAGTCTCCAACAAAGCTGACTATTTGGAGAAATTTTACTAGGTACAGAACCGTAGGAACAAGCCTGAATCTCAACAAAGGTCGATCAGGACGGAAAAGAACGAAGCGATCAGAAAAAAATGTTCGAATTATTCAAGGAGCACTTACAGAAAATCGGCAAATCTCTGTAAGAAAAAGTAGATTAGATGTTACTAAATCTATATTCACAGAATTATAACCTTGGATTTGAAGTGGCATTCTTACAAGATGCATGTGCAGAACAAACTTCTCGATAACGATCTTCCTCGGCGGCTGAATTTTGCTCAATGGTTTTTGCAAAGAAATGTTCGGGTTGTGGACGACACTGTGGTTGACGATGAGGGCTCTTTTCATTTGAAAGGCAAAGTAAATAATCACAACGTCTGCACATATGCACCGAAGAACCAACCTCCTAATTAGCTCCCCACTGCGCAATACCGACGAACTCAAGCAAAGAATTGAAAATGAGGCCAATTTGCTGCAAGGAGATGATGCTCTCGTTAGACGAATGATGGCAAGAAAGAGGAGGCGAATGCTGTTAGAAGGTTAGAAAAATCACAGGAGCGTGATTACGCTAACCAGGTTTATTTCAGTGAACACAGTTTTGGTTACAGTACAGACACCAATGTTTACATCGCAACGGCAGGCACAAGAAAGAGACCGGAACCAGAGAACGCGCTGACACAATGGTTCTCTACCACTAGCTGACTCTAAACGCATTCTGTTACAAGAGTATTCATCACAGCGTTAAACATTAACCTTAAACATACTAAAGTCGAACACATTCAAGGTGGAATATTTAAACATTCAACAAATGCAACTGTGTATTGAAAGAAACGGAGGATACACGGAAGGAAACGAACAATAGGAGGAATATTTTGATTATTTTTTATTTTAGTGGCATTTTCCATATAATAAACGATTAAAAGTTATTAAAAACAAGGTTTTAATATCATAAAATTCGGAGTTTAACAAAAGTGTGCAAACGGGTTTTCAGTATCGGTCACTAAAAATATTGCTTAATGAAAACGATTGAATCAATTCTTCTGAAATTTTGTACAGAGATGGAACAAATGTTAAGAAACAAAATGAAACGTTTTAATTTTTTGTAAAAATAATAGTTTCTGAATTACAGCCCTTGAAATCTGAATATCGTTTTTTTTGGGACACCCTGTATAACAAGTTTCGAATGCGAAAAGAAAATACTGCAAAGAATGCAAGAACAGTGATGGACACTAAATACTAATTATATTTTTCAAATTTATTTAAATACTAAATACTAAACATATGAAATGTATTTAGATAATTTAGTAAATATTTCCCTTACAACTAATTTTACAAATTGAAGAATCAAAGTACTCTTAGACTGTGTGTATTTAATAGACATTAAGATATAATTCATTTAGTTATAATCTTATAGTCACTCTGAGAGGTACGTGCGGTGTACTGTCGTGCGAGAAACTAGCTTCACTATAGTTGAAACGCGTCTAGAATTTCAAGTAGCAGGACTAACAATTATTGTTGTTAAAAAATTTGCCTCGACCCCTGCAGCTTATGAATAATATGAAAAACATACGAAAAAGGCTAGAAAGTATCATTTTACTCTTAATTACTATTTTTCATTCAATTTCTAAAACAATCATCAATATAGTTTCGTAACGTAGTGCCTCTACTGTCCTGCAATATTTTACTCAATAGCTGGTGTATGCCGATGCGCCACTGAATTTTAATAAATACTGTATACGAATATTCATACAGATATAATTTAGGTACATTTCTTTCAGATCCATTTAATTAGAAACGCCGTGGAAGTATGATCAAGCAGATTGTCTCCCACATATTTTTGAGACATACCGTTCTTCAGGGGGATAGATAGAATTTCCGAGATGCACCCAAGGAGGCACGCTGAGACTGTCTGTCCTCGACAGCGTGCCTTAGGAATTTAGCTTTCTTAGACGGGAATTTGATCGAACTACCTACCTCTGCGTAACTATGGTTGGTTGCATTGGAGTGTTGTAGTTTAAGTTTTATACCTATGTAAGTATACCTTATTCATCCGTTTTCGCCTTCCGTGTCTCTCTCGTGGAGGAGGCCTCGGATCTGACCTGCACGAATGTCTTCGATTTGTAATCTATAGTTTTCATTCCTTCCTCTTTCTTTCTCTTAAATGCTGCTAATTGGTGCTAATGGCTGCTTCGAGGTGGAAAAACTTTGTGTTCAAGAAATGAATTGCAGTAATCATAATAGAACATCATTCTCCTCACTCTGCCACAGTCAACGTATCAAATTATTTTGACTGACAGAGGCAACAACTACCGGTTTTAGCATTTAAAAATTATACAGCTAGCAGAAAGAGAAATTTCTCAAAGTCAATAGAATTCTCATACGAGTTGAAGAATAAATTAAAAAGTAATGAGTAAATATTCTGACATTTATTCGTATCCAACATCACAATGTTCTTCTTTAGTAGTTTTTCCATTATAAATTTATTGCATACCAGCAATTTATGAAGTATTTGATTAGGTTACCAGTACCTTCATTGAAACTAGTCATTCCTAAACGTTTACGTATACTTGTATGCACCAAGCATTTAAAACCAACGTCGAAATTGCTTTGCACCTATTATTTCTTATTTGAAGAAATTCATAATTATAGTGCTTTTCACAACTATAAAACTCCATGAATGATGTATATCTTTATCAAAGAAAAACAGACATGCACATCGTGCATATCTTGAACTGACACTACATATCATGGGTCCCAGTCATGACGCTCTGTTCAGTCAATTACATCAGAGCTGTGCGGAAATTTCTCTTTCTTGTGCCCCAAAAATCATCACCGCCTCGAGTTAAAACTAGGAAAGCTCGTTTTCGAAGCAAGATTGTTGTTGTTGTTACCCCTGAGCTACCGATTGAACAATAAATTTGTTCAACATAATAATATTAATCATAATAAAATGATAATATTGATATAATTCTTTGGATTTCAATCATCTAGTAAAGCTATTTTTCCCATCGCAAAGCGCTTTCACTGTCAATATTGGTTAAAATGGTGCTCGTGATTTTGAGAATTCCACGTTCACAACAGGAATATCATTTATGATAGAATATATGTTGAATTCAGCTTAAGGAGATAAAATTTTCACCAAACAATAGATTGTGGGTGAAACATCATTCACGTAGAGAAAAGAACTAAGAGAACATAATTATGACACAATTTTTCAAACAAGTGACGGAGACATTATACCTTAAAAAATAAAAGCAATTAGTTTTATAATTTAAAATATTATTTGTTGTACAGCATACACCTTTGGATTTTTAAAATATTCGTCATAAATTCTTCCCGTGACCATTAGAAAAAGTCGTCAATTAATAAAAAATACAAACCCACTTTTAAAAAATAAAAAAATGTATACATACAGAGATGCTAACTTACTAAAGAACTATGCAACTTAGAATAGTGCAACAAAAGATCTTGCTTGGCGTAATATAAGTGTAGAGATTCGTTGTACTGTTCATGGCGGCTGAGATCGTTTGGCCACGCATCATACAATCACATTTGAGTTGAACACAATATTGTTTTTTATTTTAACATATTTTTCATCAAAAATAGGACGTACTTGCGTCTTTTCTCTACAGTCGTTTTTTGCACTAGGTAAGGAACATGAAATAGAATTTTTAAAGGTCATCTTAACAATAGCTAGCGTGTATGACGACAAATAGGTAGAATAATTTTTATCTACGACGTTACGGGAGAAATTTGACTCTGCAATTCGAATATATTTCACAGGAGGCGGCATGTATTATGACACAGACGTGTGTGTCATGCGCATGTGTAGTGAACAAGTTGCACAACACATGGGTACTTAGCTCACGCAACAAATGGGTAGTAGCACCTCAACAGTCGCCACAGTAGAAGCAGTAAAGGTAAACACCTCAACGAGTTTAAACACCTCAACGCTCAAAAGACCGAAACACGCTGACCGGGTGATAAGCCAGCAAAACCCAAATACGAGATTTATACCTTAACGATTGCTATAGATGATCAACCGTTAGATGCTTTGCAAGAAAGGAAGAGCTAGGAAGCATGAGGGAGTGGTTTTTGCGACCAAAAGTTATAAAAGTGTCTATCGGAGGACATGTACTTATGAAAGACTTTCTTACCCTTGTATGGTGGGTGGTTTGTTCCTTGAATTCTGGAAGAGGCTTCTTGAAGAAGTTCCTTGGAGAAGTGCCATGAAGAAGTTCGTGCCTATTTGGGAGAAGTTTTTGTCAATGGGGGAAGTTGGAGAAGTTTGAAAATGCCTCGTCGATTTAGAATTAAAGTCTACCGTTAACTTGGAATCAAGATCTCCGCAGAATATCTCATGAATCGACGACATTGGCAACATGGAAACATCGACTAGAACACTTTAAACCAGCGGTATTTACCAGCCTTTTAAACCAGTGAAGAGCCAAAGAGCCATCACGCTTAAAGGGCCAACTGTGCCAGACTCCCTAGAAGGCAGTGCGCTAGCCAGAGTGTAAACAAAGGGACGGCCCTGCAATTCAGAGTCATTGCGGGATAGAGTGGGTTTAAAGATTGTGCAAGTGTAAAGAGTGTGCCATTCAGTGTGAAATTAAAATTAGATGCTTATTATCAGTCAAATTAGTCGATTGGATTACATTGACCTTGAGATTAATTTATGGTATATTTACGTGCCATTGCGAATGTGAAGTAAAGATTGGTAAACTAATTTGTCATGATTGTTTCCTAATTGCATTGGGCTGATTTACAGATAACGTGCCATCAATTGCAAGGAGGTTTCAATCCCTCTAGTTTTCAGAGACTGTGTTATTATAATTATTTATCGTATTCCGATTAAAGTTATATTGTGCATACATGTGTGTATTTTTCCTTGACATATTCAACGTAGATGCCCTAAATCTCATTAGTTCATACACATAAATATATATAGAGTAAGTAGTAAAGTAATATCACCACAACGTGCAACCAAATTTTCAGAGCTGTTTCGACCACTACTCCCGAACACTCATACTCAAGTGCTTGTCAAGCTGTGGATGCAACCAAAGCGCTATTACATTAGAAGGACGTTTAAAGGCGTTTCAAGTGTCTTGCTTGAACGTTCAAACTCGTTTCAAGCGTCGTACATATACAAAAAATCATTTTAATGTATTTAAATACATCCTATTCGAATACACAAATATTGCATTTACCTACTGTATTTTAATACACATTTTAAAATGCAATAAAAAAACATTTTCAAATGCACTAATGTATTACATCAATCGGAGAATGAAGGCTGATTTTAGACAAAATCTTTTATTAATAAATTAAGTGACATACATGTTCAAATTAGTTGGGGTATGAACTTTGAACAGCGATGCATCTTTGCCATCTATCAAAAAGAGCATTTCTCCCACATCGATAAAAATTATGGGATTTAGAAGCTAGGAAATCCATCAAAGCAGATTCGACCTCTATTGTTCTGAGAGTTTTGTTTCTCAAAAAATTGTCCAAATCCTTGAAAAATAGTAATTCATGGGAGAAATATCAAAAGAATAAGGTGGATGTGATAAGGTTTCATATCCGAAGTCTGTGAGCTTCTGTGAGTCATTCTTGCAACATGAGGGCGTACATTGTCATGGAGCAGAATTGTGCCTCGCCGATTTACCAATGCAGGCTACATTTTCTGTCGGTATGCATTTCGTCAATTTGACTGTGGTAACCTCAGCCGTGATCCTCTGATTAGCATTCAGAAAACTGTAATGGACACACCAATTGGATACTACCAGACATTCATCATGATTTTCTGTGGGTGAAATTTTGGTTTTGAAAAGTGTTTGGGCGCCTCATCATGATTAAGCCATTGACCTGATCGTTTCCAATTATCATAAAGAATCCACTTTTCGTCACATGTTACTATACGATCAATAAATAGAACTCTAATGTTTTCCAAAAAAACATTAAACACAATTCAAAACACCGTGCTCGTTGAATTCCATCGAGTTCATGCAGAGCACATTGGTCGTGCTATTTTACCTTGCCGATTTGCTTCAGATGCTCCGACATAATTGAAATGCTAACTCCAAGTTACTGAGAAATTTTCCTGACACTTTGTTGTGGGTTTTGCTCGACAGTCCTTCTCAAATCTTCATTCTGAAGGATCGTTGGCCGACCCCTACCTTGTTCTTTTTTTGATGCTCCTATCTCCACCACGAAATTTTTTAAACCATGTTCGTACTGGTCTCTCATTTATTGTACCTTCTTGTCATGCCCTATTGATATTTGCAGCAGTTTGAGCAGCATTGTTGCTGAGCTTGAACTCATGTAAGAAGAGTAATTCAAGTACTCTTTTTTCATGTTCAAAATTGTGGGCTTTGTCATGTATGAAATGAGTTGTAGATGAAATAAGTACGATAATATTGAGGAGCATCTGTAGATAATTTATTATGATACTTGTTTACTTGAATTACAGAAAAAAATTAATAGTAAAACCAATTTTAAAGGATGCTGATTGAAACGGTCATTTTTTTCCGAACTACCTAATATTTATATACAATGTATTTAAATGCTGCCCAACACTGTGTAACATAACGTACAGCTTGCAACTCTTCAACACGAAAGGTTGCAATATGGAGGAGTGTCATTTTTGCTTTTCTAACCATGAATCGTCAGCGCTCATTGAAAATCAGTCACATAAAATTTAAGACCTAAGCTGTCAACTTAAAATGCTGACGGAGCGCTTAGAAACCAGTGAAAAACAAAATCACGGACGCAAAATATAACTTCATTCTTCAAAGACTCTCAGTAGTCACCCAATACGAATTGATAGCCAGTCATAGCGTATTGAAACTATTGATAATCAACCCAAATTAATAAATAATCAGATTGTAATTCTGAATGCGATTGTAATTGAACATAGTCGGCTTCACAAAGTTTCTTCAGAGCACTACATTGTAGAACGACAGAAAGGCACACCACTTGCACAACAACAAAGAACAGGGATGCAAAAGAAACTGACTGTTAATGTAGAATGTGTGAAAAGACTAATGTCACTGTAAAGGGACTGTAACAAAGATTCTGTTCCATCGGGTCAGAACACACAAAAGAAAAATACAAACCAGCGGCGTGACCTGTGGGAGCAAATGAAGACACCTTGCATGCCTCCTACAAAGGAGGCATGCAAGGCAGATAAAATTAAAAAACCTTCTACATCTGGTCCGTAGCTAGTATGATTATAGTCTTCCTCAGGACTCAAAATCTTCAAAGAAAACACGAGGCATAAATGGATGGTCTAGTGCATACTCCAGAACACCTTTGCCTACAATACCAAACTATCATCTGGACACCAATAACCGTTTTAATGCAATGAAGTCCAAGTTGGAAAACATAATTAACTATACAGAAGAAAATACATCGCATAGATCTAACAAACATAGTCCACATCAAACTCAATCTCGTGTCCAGCCTGCTGAAATCCTTACATCTTTTCGAAACTTTAACAAAAGTACTAACAAATAAATGTTAATTTTAAACGGAACTACTTGTACTACGAATGAAAAAATGAAGAACAATGAGAAAATTAGTGTATTTCATTCAGTACAGAAAAACAGGGGTTAGCAGAGCGCATAGTACTCTGCCACCCTCAAAAAAGAGTTACTAAAGCAGTTCACCTGTTAGAACACCTACGATGCACAAAGCGGGACGTAGTTATAGTTCTTTCTGGAATATATAAAATAGAAACCGAGGCCCAAAATAAACTCCTCCTTCAATTTGAAGCATTAATACTTATAGTTCAAACCAAAACTCACGAAGGCTATCATAAAAACCAATATTCTGCGAATAAAGAACACGAATCTAAATTCTTATGTTCGACGAATTAATAAATAGGTAAAAAATATGTGCTGGAAAAGGTGTTACGTACATGAACATGATGTCCCATTACATTGGACACCATAATCTCTTCAAGAAAAATGACATCCAAATTAATAAAGTAAAGCGAGCTAACCAGGGGTGTTCAATGACAATAGCCACGCTTGGCCAAAATGCTACTACTATTTGCGAGATTACTTCACCTACATTCAGAGATGAGCCTGAAACAATAAAAACTTGAAGTTCAGCATTGTAGCTAAAATCTAAAAGCTTGATGTATTCAGATGCAATGGCTTCCTTTTCAAATGAGTACGACATCATAACTGTAAACAGGGTTAACCACAACAACCAAATTCAATTCAAAGGGCAATAAACAAGACTCAGCCTACTAATGGAAGGTAAATTCAGAACAGATTTTAACCTCAGTGCAGCTGCAAGAAGTAAACGATTCATCCCAAATACAGTCCTTTGTATTCCCTCTAATATGGAACAAGACACTCCTGGAAAACGTATGAAAAATCAAAGGTAAATAGAAGTACGTTCTTGCACATGGTTCCTACGATCACAGCTCACTTCTAACTCAATATGCCACCAGGAAAACGAGCAGCACAGTAGAAACAACGACAATACTTAAACTCATTTCTTCAACACATAACTGTAGCGCTGCTAAAAACACTCACAAACTCTCAGAACCCTCAACAGCTATGGGGATATGCTGGAGAGAACTATGGTAACAACGGACTTCTACAACACCTACAAAACAATGAAATTAATACAACGGGAGTAAACCCATTTCTGGACGGGGCACAGCCTTCAGTGAAAAATTACAAATTAGTAAATACTGAAAATCAGCCAACCATGGCGGTAAAATAAAATAACGATGAGCCCAGTGCAGACGAATGAACTGAAAGCGAAAATGCCACCCACAATATTTGACACTTAAAGACACTTGTTGGCAACTCGTGAAGTATTTTGCCGAAAATGTACGCAGTGCAAGATATTGTGTAAACCTTATCATACGATATAATAGACGTCAAAGAATCACTGTAAGATCTAAATGAAAAACATCTCTCAACAGAAGTCTCATTAAAGAGATACGTCTAGCACAATATCGAGAAAACCCTCGTTCATTAACAGAGGTGGTGACGCTATTAGTTACGTAAAAGATAAAATGCAACCGAAATTCAAAACCAAACGAATAACAGAAAAAAAGTGCTACAGCTCCCCGTTCATACACATCAAAGAAAAGGAATCATAACTTTACTCGTATATAGCAACCCAAACTGTAGAGCAAATGATGATGATGAACTCTTTGGGTTCCTTGAAAATATTCTCAGCACTCCTTATGAAGCTATAATCATGCGAAACTTCAGTCTGCCCTACATAAACTGCAGTACTCATCAAAGTCAAGCACCTTGATCTAAACTCAACGATCTGATAATTACAATTTCCCTACCGCAGCATGTCAGCGAACTGACTAGACAAACCAATACCCTCGAACTCGTCATAACGACTGCGGACCTTAGAATGATTAAATTAGAAGTTATGGAAAAGTTCGGTCATCACCATATGATAGACTTTGCATCCCAAGTTCACAACCCTAACGATAAGACTCGACTCAAAAAGTCCCTAAACTACAAACGGGCAAACTTCGAACTAATGAAAGAGGAGCTTATCAATTATGATCACATGGTAATAGAAATGAAAAAAGACCGAGGAATGCATCATCATACTTTAAGAAAAAAATTCAACCGCTATGTGCACCACATATGTATTAACAAAGAGAATAAGACCGATCAATACGCTTCTTTAGTTTTCACAAAAAATTGTCGTCATATAAATGTCAAATAACAGTTATACAAAAGACTTAAAAGTTACCAAAAAGAAGCCTACAATCAACAACATTTCTGCACCTGCAGAGTCGGTAAACAAACGAAAAGATGTACAAAGCGAAATAAAGAAATAGCAGTCGGAGCACAAGCATAAACCAACTCGAATAGCTTCTTAAAGTACATAAATGACAGACAGCACAAAAGTGATACTAATGGACCCCTAGTTGGTCTTGATGGCTGAACTCAGACAACAAAAGCAGTGCCAGAATTTTATATCCAAACTTTACTCATGTGTTTAATGTGTTTACTTGCGAACACTTAACTGAAATCCCTCAACCACACGCTCTAAACACAGAAAAAATCATGCTGAAGGGTATATTCACAATAGAAGAAGTTGATGAACAATTCATCCTTCTGAAAGCACATCAATCAGCCTGAACCGACAGCCTTCTTCCCCAAATAGTCAAAGAAACAGTTGAAATAATTAGCAAACCCTTCGCAAATATATTTACTCGATCGATCAAACACTGGATCATTTCAGTAGATTGGAAGCATGTAAATGTCACTCCCATTTTTGAAACCAGGAACAAACAAGCACTAGGTAACTATCGCCCAATCTGTCATTAGTAAAACAATAGAAGGATTTCTCAAATCCTTGTAATAAAGCATTTCCAAGCCCAAAACCTGATTACTCACAACCAGCATGGATTCAGGGAAAAATGGAGTTGCCTAACGAGGCTCCTTGACTTTTTTGGAGAAGTCAACCGAATTACGACTGTAAAAAAACTGTAGACCTTGTATACCTCGACTTTCAGGAAACCTTAAAGTTTGTTATGAAAGACTAATAACTAAAGTAGACGCACATGGAATATGAAGCTACTACTCTTGATGAATACAAAACTGACTCTAATGTTGCACTCAGCAAGTGATGATTCAAGATCAAGCAAGTGTTCTGACTCATGTAATATCAGGAGTTATCTATGGGAGCATTTTAGACCCGATCCTGTTTTTCATCTACATCAACGGACTTGTCGTCGGGATTATCAGTAAAATCAATAAATTCGCAGACGACGTGAAATTTTGTTACAGAACGTCCATGGAAAGAGACTGAATGATTATTCAATTAGACCTCGATCGTCTATTTCAATGGACTGAAACTTGGCAACTGAGCTTCAACATCGACAAATGTTCAGCCAAGCACATCTGTGCTCATAATCAGCATTTCCAACATACAATGAACGACACCCTTACTGAAACAGTACAGCCAGAAAGAGATTTTTGTATCATTATCAATGAAAATTCCAAAAATAAAAAACAAGTGAGATGAATGCATATTGAACAGTATAAACAGTGGTTGAAACAAAAATCAAGTTCTATTTAAACCAGTATAGTTTAAGGTTAAGAATGAGTGACCAATCACTATGAGTCAGTTAAAAATTTACTTAGGTGATTTTTTTGTTTTTTTTCAGTTAAAAATTCATAAATTGTCATACACGTAATACTTTTTGTTGTACATAATTTATTCAGTTATTTACTGCCAATGATTTGATTTTATGTTACGAAAATTTTAGCCAAGTTATACCGGGGAAAAGATGTTCTATCGACTGCAGACGTCTACACATTGTCAACAAACTTTTTCCTATCATTTTCTACACAGTTCAATGCAGTTACTATCAGATGCGGGATGTAGGCGAAGAAGTACGGCGAGACATTTATCATATTATTTTTCAACATTGCTGTTCTGTTACTTCCCCTTTTTGGTTTTCAATTTTCATCTGACTCGCTCACGAATGCTGCAGACACATCATGTATTTTTTGTAGAACCAGAGGAGTGTGAATGTCAGGTGACTGAAATCCAAGGCATACTGTAGATCGCATGTTCAGGTAGAAGATATATTTTTCGATTTGTCAGCTATACTCCTGTATACTGAACAACCACAAGTAGCAGCTATCGCTGCTGTCTTCGGGCTCCCTCCATATCAAAATAGAATAGAATAGAATAGAATGAGGCTATAGGAACGAACTTTCAGGCCCATTCTTGGGTCGGATAATTACTTCGATAATTATTCGGTTGTTTACCCAAGTCCCATGCCGTATTTTTAGCCGCGTCAACCATGTCAGCAGCAGGATTCGAACCCGGGTCTTCCCGCTCGCAAGCAGATTCGCTCACCAGTCGACCAAGCTGGTGATGTAAAATCAATAAATTCGCGACGAGCAGAGACTCCTTATGTCACGAGCAAAGACACCTTATGCAAAGACACGAGCAAAGACACGAGCAAAGACACATTATGACGAGCAAAGACACCTTATGTCAAATAAATTTCACCCAAACCTCAGATTACACGCGGAGTCCGTCCATGCAAATTAAACTTGCTTGATCGTGGCTCATGATTTGTCTTGGTTTTCAATCCCTACACAAAAGGATGTAAACTATCCTTTTCGAACTAAGTCCGTGATCTTCCGTTTTTTACAATACTTGTTCATCATATATGTTGAAAAGTGGTCAAACAAATTGATACCTCTTGAAGCTGTACCATTCGTATGCAACACCTCAAACGAACTTGTCCCTAAAAGCACCTTCAAATATGTTTAAGAAAAATCACAGATAAGAACTGGTAGGCGAAATTTATTATTTACTTTTCAGATAGCAATTTGTCATTTATGTTCAAACAGAAGGAGATAGCGCTTGTCATTAGTTATATAGAAGATAGCAATCAAAAAATAAACCTGAAACATCTCCTTCTTTGAAGAAAAAAACTTCATTACATGTGTTATTGTTATGAATTGCAATACATTTATTGATCTGGTGAACAAAATCCATTATTAGGCTACTCTATTTTACAAAACACCCCGAACTTAATTTGATGCCCTGTCAAAATATGATTTCACACCCCCTCACGGCATGATGTTTATGAGAGCAAAACTCTTCTCAATTTATTTTATTTCAGTTGACAGGAAAACGTATACCGAATACGAATAATAACGCTCACTGAATTTTAATTATGTGTTACTTGAGAAAACTGAACACGAAGCATTTGCAAGGAAGCTTTTATTGATGAGACACTCTCGAAGCAAAATTTTCTGCTTTAAAATCTACTTTATTCTACACATAACCCAAAACACTGAACCAAAATTGACATGAATTATGTCCTCATAAAAAATCATTAAAAGGTGGTAAAAATATACATTATTTGAAGCTAGTATTTAATATGAGTAAATCAAACGTCAACAAGAGTTTTTGCGCCTACATATAAAGTAGAAAATTATCGTACAACTCAATAAACAACCACAGTTGCTCGAGCCAACTGCCTTGCCTGCAGCTAATTAGTGTCTCACCCCGATGTGGAGAATCGATTTAATTGTAAAAACATCACTTTTTTCTGTAAAAACCATCAATAGTTGTAAAACCTCAGGATCCACCTCACCAAAATGGTGTAAAACACGTTTTCAAACCGTGACCCACAAATATCGTGTTACCTGTGTTATCGTTTTCGATGTAGATTTCACAGTATATACATGCTGAAAATAGAAATATAATTGATGTTCATTTTCTCACAACTTACATACACACATATAAATGTAGCCAAACTAGAGAATATGTTACTATACTAGTCTAGCTGTAGGACTGCATTAAAATGCAATATTATGTATTACGGTTAAACCAGATTCATAACTAGAATTTCCTGCTTATGAGAGCAAATTACATTACCTATGCATATTTCTACTTTTACGTCACATATTAACAGTGGTTTTTGAGTCTAAAAATATGTTACATGCTTAACTTTTTAGTATTATATTTATCAATAGAATGATGAAGCGACAAATACTGATCACAAATAATTCTGGTTGTATTGTATCTAAATCGAAAGTTATAGAATTTTTTTTTACAGTCACCTATTTAGCATATTTGAATTATTAATTTTCAACTAATACAATTGGAAGTTCTCCTATTCTTATTTTCGTAGCAGAAGCACGGAAAAAGGGCATTGGAAATGATTTTGACACTTCTCAGGATCTTCCCAATTTTTTTATCATGTTATCAGCAGACAGAATAAATAGATATCTGCATGAGTATTGCATACTCTATTAAATATCTATTCGTAAACATTGAATCCGTCAATTATTTAAGATCAACTTCATAAAACGAGTCCCCTTGTAGATTTTTACAGTGTTTTTCATAGTCACATAAAATATCATTAGGCAAGTTCAAACGGCCAACATATTCAATATAGTATATCTGCAAAAGGAACAATGGGGTCGAGGCCAAAGGAGCGTGGATTTTGCCACATTTCATCATTTCAATAGCTTCACTCTTTCTCCGCAGCCCCTTTGAAGGGCCATGAAATGCCGTAGAATACTTTTTCAATTTTACTGTGCAAACCCTTTTATCACCTATCGTTTTTTCAGCGAAAAGGGAATCAAGGACATTGGCTCATTCCAAACGAAATGGATTCACAAATAAAAGTAGAATGGTTAATTGGGCAGGAAGCGGCAGGATGCTATCTAATTTGGGAGCGCACGCTCAATGAGCAGGTCCTTTGAAGCAACGAGGTATTCGTCAACAAAGAGGCGTATGAAATTATACGCGCATAAATAGATGAATGTATGTTTCAATTGACCACGAACTAAGGAGCTGGCAAATTATTGAAATGCGGTGAAATAAATATAATAAACTCATAAAACTATACCAGTGGGAATTCTTTATCAGAGATTTTAACAGTTTCATTTTCAAAATGATGCTGAATAGCACTTTAATGCAGATTGTTGCTGTGATATTTTGAAAGAAGTTCGTTTTCATTGTACAGAAGATGACATTTCGAAGAAGACAAGAGTTATCCAATACAGTGCCATGTTACGTTTGGCGAATGCAACTAATCTAAAGTCATATGTATGTACGATGTGTACAATGAGTAAGATCATTTTGTGCATCACGAGGCATTGCGTCATATTATCGTGTATCACAAATCATATGATTATTAAGTTATTCGAATTTTGTAATTATTGAAGATTGTGCGCTATGAGCTAAATGTATGATCACAGGTTATAATATTTTCTACCATGAATCATGCAAATGATGTTAACAATAAAACCGTCGTAGATCTCATAAATTGCCACCCTACAAGAAAGGTGTTACTAAAAAAGAGAAACATGAGTCCTTACCGTAACAACTTTAAAGCCCTACGGCAATAAAAGGCGTCCCTACATGTACTTTTTTTATGGCAGGTGAGGGAAAAATTTGTGTCTCCTATGCTTCTTGGAGGTTTATTTCTTCGAAGGAGCAGCATTTTTTGTTTGTTTCTGGGAAGTTTTTTTTTGAGTTCCAGGAAACTGTGGAACAATGTTGTGCATGCAATTGAATTTAAGTTCATTATTTCACAAATCTGGGTAACATATATGTATATTTTCTAATTTTGTATTGAAGTTATCTGCGTTTTATGTAAGTCAAGACTCCACCGGAATTCAATTTTGCACAACGAGTGGAAATTTCGCATTTTGAAAATGTAAAGTGTGGTTTCATCGTTAAATTCCTGTGAAAAAAGTAAAAGCGCATCATAATGTTCAATTTCTGGGAGTTGTCTGTCAACAAAATTAAACGTAGCCTATAAATTGTTTTGCTCCTTCGTCTGATAAGTGAGAGAGGAGTTAATCGTAGTTAAAAGATTTATTTTGCTTCATTGATAAGTGAGAAGGGAATTTGTCGGGACTGAATTTTTGTGCTTCATTGATGAATGAGAGGGGAGTGAGAATTTGGATCCATTTCATGTGTTGACTTTCGAAGTTGATTGAAAAGTGGCTGGAGAATACCGTAGATTAGAGGAAGTGGTGTTTTATTTTAGTTACTGCTAACAAAGAAAGAGAACGTAATCGCACAAACCGTAAGGGATCATTTGCCGCTAGATTAATTATTTTAGTGAGGTCACGCGAAATGTGATAAGAAATTTCAGTCGTGCATTCAAATAATTCCCATAAATTGAGGGTGATCGAGATTCCGAGAATAGTTGAATTGTCAATCATATACAGTGAAGGTTTTTGAGTTTTTTTAGTTTACTAGGTTTTACCAGGACTTCGCTCACCAGCGAGGCATTTCTGACAATATCACAAGGATTTAGAATTTAACAGTGATAAGATTCCGTATTCATGTGAACACGAGGAGCAAGATGATGAGTGTTTCGACGGTGATTTTGAAAATGAAGTTCGTTGTAATTACAACAGAATGATAATTATTGGTGAACGTGGTTGCGTGAAAACTAGAATTTTCTATATGTGATACAACGTGAATATGTTCAACGTGTCAACTACATGAGGCAGGTGAATCAGAATGTAAACCCAGTATATAATTGAGTATGAAAGGAAAGCTACGATCGATATGCACAGCGAAGTCACTAACAACAAGTGTTAGTTTACGTGTAATGTGAAATTATTTTGTACTTGCAGACAGGTAAACTGTTGATATGTATTTGACTCTTTAGATGTTGGTAGGTAATTGAGTGATATTTATTTTAAAATATTGTGTTTTGTTCGTTTACCCATTATCGTGCTTATTAATGTCGTGATTTTTGTGACCAAGTATTCTACACTGAAATGGAATGCAGTGAAATAATTCATCAAATCAATACAGGCAGAATTAACATATGTTAGACAGGCTGTAAAGGCAGTGTGGTAGTCCGTGAGAATATTTATGTTGTGTGTTGATATGCGAGCCTTAAGATAACTAAACTTAGCAGAAATGCAAAAGTTCTTTGTCGTCTACTTGCTGATCAATTGGAGATTATGAGGAGAAATTTTTATTTTTAGATGAACTTCATTTAGCACTTTGCAGGATTGTATTTCATTACATCAGATCTATGATAATTCCGTAGTGAGTTGGAGCTACCATTTGACTTGGCGAGGAATTTGAATTGCTGCGTGTGTAACAGATACCCCAAACCACACTGACCCACCTGCGAAAGCAAATATTGAAGGACTACCGTCCAAGTAACGAAACTTCTGAAGCTAAAATATGTAACGGTGTGTAAAATATGTAACGATTACCGTTACTCATCTTAGGTATGTAAAAAAGGCTCAGGAATGATTATATCAAGCAAAGGACCATTATATGCCCGAAGTGGGGATTTTCTCATTTTGAACTAACGTCGAATATTAATTTCTTAGCATGTGTTACATAGAGTTGCAGTCGGAAGTCGACCGACCCTAGTGCCGAAGTCTTCATTCGTATTGTTGTTCACTAACTGTATACACTGTGTATTTCTTGTGCATAATGATCGAGTTATGTCTTAGCAAATGCAAAGAACGAAATTTGTGACTGTCATTATGCACTCAATGTATGTAATGTTATTGACGAGCATAAGTACCCCTAGCTATGCAGAAGGATTCTTATGAAATAAATCGTCTGAAAATATAATATTGTTGTCTTAGGATGAGAAATTACGAAGTCGAAAGACGAAAGTTTCCCGCTATGCCAGGACATCAAGTATGTAACTGTAACTCTAGAATTGTGAAACGAAATTGGTCATTTGGAATATACACGTGCTCTTTTCTTTCTGACTGTTCATAAAACATTCGAGGTTACAGAATTTATTAATTCCGTCCGATTAAAATCTGATCATAAGGCGATGAATATTAATCATTGCTAATTAAACGCTAAAGGTATCAGTAAAAGAGGGATAAAATTCCAGCAATGTTATAAGAAATTATTTAATATTCAATCATTGTTAATTGAACGCGTCGGTCGTCAATAAAAAGATGGAGTGATTCCCAACAATGTTGAAATAAAAAGCAAAAGATGGGCAAAATCCCAGCAATGTTAAAATAAAATATTATAATATTCAACCATCGTTAATTGAACGACTTGTTCGTCAGTAAAATATGGAATAATTCACAACAATGTTGAAAGTAAAGTGTAAAAGATGGATAAGATCTCAACAATATCACAATAAAATATTATGAAATCCAACAATGTTAGAAAATAACTATATATAGTTACCAATTTTGAAAAAGAAACACTGCTCTGTGCTAACGATATTGACAGCAAATATTATAACGACCACCGCTTAGACCTCTGAGCCCGAGCCAGCGAACAAGCCACAAGGAAAACCATTCCTGCACGACTACAATCATCTGCTATTATCTACTAATACTACTACCATCATCTCCTGCTATCACCTATTGTTATTTATATCATTACTGTCTACTGCTCTACTGATATCTACTGCTACTGTCGCCTACTACCACCACGGTCTACTACCATTCTGCTGTCACCGTCTGCTGCCAACAACTGCCGCTGTCCACTGCTACTGCCACCCTACTGCCAATGACTACTACTGCCGCTCTCTACTACTACTACCAAGCTGTCTACTACTACTATTACTACCACTGTCTACTACTACTATTAATGCCGCTGTCTAGGGAAACTGTAGACAGTTTCAATTCTACAGCACCATTGTTTCATTTGATAATCAATACTTCTATTGCGACAAACAAATTCCCGGATTAGTGGAAACATTCCATAATCAAACCGCGGCATAAAGCAGGTGACACCAATACTGCATCAAATTACAGGCCAATTAGCCTTCTACCAATCTTATCCAAAATACTAGAAAAAGTAATATCTAACCAACTCTCAACATATTTGGACAAATCTAACTTACCTCATCCAAACCAGTATGCTTACAGAAAACATACCAGCACTCAAGATGAGCTGCTTAACATCACCGAGAAAATATACAGTGACATTGACACTAGGAACATCACTCTCTTGCTTTTGCTTGATCTCTCCAAAGCTTTCGACAGTGTTGAACATAAACGGCTTCTGCAGAAAATCTCTAACTTAGG